>CH002073.1:228914-257949 GCA_000149265.1 Ciona savignyi | reverse complement strand
CGTAAGCAACCAAACGGTGAAGTTCTAGCTCTTAAAGTTCGCTAACTTTAATAAAACTGTTTTTAAATCTCAAATCCGCAAACAGCACAAACAACAAAGAAAATTGGTTAGCATAAACGACTTTACAGCTTTCAAACAAACATCTATCATATGGAATAAAAACGTTTAAATCACGAAGAAACAGACGTTTACCCACCAACCCCTTGGTAAAACAGCTTATTGAGGAGCTGTAAGTATTACTGGCCGAGTATATCTTAAACTACTAATAAAGCCATGTATATATCTCATAAATACTTTAACTTATACGGCAGTCAATTCCGAAACGCAACGCTCATCTGGTTGGAGATAGTTTCAGCATGAAAAACTGTATAAATTGAAACTGTAAAAATGTTAGCGTTTGTCTTCGTTTTGCATTTAGGATTAATGACAGATGGACGCATTTTTCTGAAATATATTAGTTTAAAGCGCGTGTAAATTGATTTTTCTCCCAAACCACTGTTAACCGTGTAGCCAAGACCATTGTCTTCAACCACAAAGCGGCCAACACAGAAATTGTAATCGATTAAACATTTATTTCTTAAACGCACAGCAACAAAATAGTAACAATACGAAAATAAATTAAACAAAGTTTAACAAGGAGACATCAAGAAACCAAGCGGTTATCTAAGTAGGTGCCACCCTATGATAAATTCAAATTAAAATTTGAAAATAAATAAGAAATCATCAGAATAGCAGTGTGAAAAGCGTAACATGGATCAAAACTTGTCAGATTGCAATGTGCACAATAGCGGGTAAAAATAGATAATACCATGTGTTCTTCATGGCAGAGAAGACATTTTTACTGTTGTTTAGTAACCAATAAGAATTCTTTAGGTTCAATGTCCAAGTGACTTGCAAAATACAAGCGACCGGTTTTGATCTAATATAACCTTCAAAGAGGCGATGCATAACCGATTCTTTTGTTATTACAAGTCTTCTTTGCTGCACAATTTTCTTTGTTAAATGTGGCTTTCAGGGTTTTAAGATTTAAAATCAGTTTTCGATAAAGTTAGCGAACTTTCAACAGCAAGAACTTCACTGCTTGGTTGCTTATGTGCCTTTTATTCTGCTTGCTCAATGTAATCGAAGCTTCTCAGAACACACATGCGATCGCAGTGAGGGCGAAACGCAACGTTAAAATGGCTGGAGACAGTTCTATGTAATTAAATCAAAACGGCCTTGTGCCATTTGGCTATCTAGTCTTATGTTTGTTGCAACCTCTAGAAGGGTTTTTAAGCTTTTTAGATAATAAAATCAAAACTTTTGAAACACGTAATTCTGCACGCTTTGGTGATATTTTAATTAATATCTTTCAGCATCCCCGTAGTAATAATAATTCTCAATGCTACAAGTGGAAATATTTTCCACGTTGCATGCAGGGTTTAGGTTTGAGGCTACTAACTTGCATTTAGTGCAACAGCCCGTCTTATTAGCTGCTCCGCAATAAAAACTATCATGACGTAAAAGCTATCCTCAATATAAAATGAAAATATTCGGTTCAACTGTAAATGAATTACACATGTGGTTGCAAGTTTAATTTATTGAGTTCAATTGTAGTAAATAAACTGTTTAATAGGGCGGATGAAGAAAACATCATAAGACCTGGGTTAAACAGAAAATGCATTAGTTTCGATATAAGAATATGTTCATTAAACTATTTGTATTTTTCATTGCCTATTGCAATAAAAAAATTCATTCGTCCTATACCTACCACAATCTGTTACATATTCATATTTATAGCACTACCTGTTATAATTGGGGTTGTTATTGTAAATAACTATCATCCAGCTCATCAGTGCTTAACTTCTTTGATTCATCAAACTTTTCATCTGAAATATATGTCGATTAAAAATATGAGAACAAGTCAAAAGTCAATAAGTTGCTGGTGTCTCACTAAGAACAATCATCATTATTTGTGATTAAAAACAAATTACCTGCTTCTGCTTGGTTCCAATTCCACCTTCGTCTTCGGCCATACGGAATAGGTTCAGCAGGTGGTGGTGGAGGGCCTGTTCGGCGCCGACGTCGCCGCCTCCTACGACGGAAAGCAACCGCCGTACCTTGACAGATGTCGACCACGATCAGAACAATCAGAATTACCAGAAGTATCTTATGCATCTGTTGAAAATAATAAAAGACATCTACACAAAATACAACGCAACGTGAAGTACCCTTACCTTTGTAGAAGATTCCCTCAAAAGGTGGTCTTCAGCTCTTGAGAGCTGGTATTTATCAGTAGCTTCTTTTTCCTTTAGTTTTCTGTTTCTTCCTAAAACGCATCTTTGTTCACAGAAACTCCGATCAAGTTCATTAACCAGAAAACAGAGCGTGCAGCTTGGTTGTTCTTACGTTGCTTTTCAGTCGAGGGTTTTCAGATACGAACAGGTCCTAGCAAATTTAAAGAAACATCTCAATCATATACACCACACATCACAATACCTCCGGTAACCCAACGGTCGTCGCGAGCTAATCTGACGATTACCCGTTTTGTAACGCCCATGGCGTTTTTAAACTTAAAAATTCTACCCCACTTTGTTCAAACATATGGTTATAAACATAGTATTTGCAATCCTAAACGGTTTTACACTTTACAAAATCACCAGTCTTTACCTTGATATTGGTTTTAACAATATTAACTATTAAATATTTGTAGCATTGCTAGTTTATCTGAGTGTTGTTGCTAAATATTTGGCCAAAGTTGTTGAAGAGTTAAGTAAAAGATTGGCACGCAAAGTTGATTTTATTATGATATTATTCATTTTAAAACTGACACACTGCATTTAAAAGGTTGCCGACCTCTGGCTTAGCATAGGCCTATAACATACAGCTTTAGTTTTCATCGAATCGTTTACTATACATTACAAATCTGAATTAAACTTGATAAGATGAACATACAATGATATTTATCGTCGATTTTTGATTACATTGAATAAATACAATACTAAATATATTTTTGTCGAAAGGTTATATTTGGTCGAACTCGGTCGCTTGTCTTGTGACATTCACATTGACATTGGACCTTAAGAAATACTATTGGTTACCATAAAACATTAGCAATCTCCGTTATCCCACAGCCAGGTGGCAGATTGATTAGCGCAAAAACATAATTCTGTACGGCCGTGTGGCCGAATTGTTAACGCGACCGATACATACCCGACTCTTCTACAAAAAAGCGGTCCTGGTGATGAACCCATCATGGGTCGAAACTTGGCTCAGTAAAAAAGATCACTGTCATCATTTAGGAGAAAATCTAAAGTTAGCGAATTTAAGAGCTAGAACTTAACTGTTTGTTTGCCTACGTGGCTTCTATTCTGCTTACTCAATGTAATCGGTTCTTCTTGGAACACACATGCGATCGAAGTGAGTGCGAAACGCAATGTTCATCTGGTTTGGAACGGTTTAATGTACTGTAATTAAAAATACATTGTGATAAAAACTTAAACAATGGAAACATTTATTAGTTTATCTGATGGACGCGTTTTTTAGTTTTTTTAGCATACATATGACATGTAGAATTAAAGGACTTGAGCACTGATGAGCTGGATGATAGTTATTCACAATAACAACCGCACAATTAAAACAGGTAGTTGGGAAAAATTTGAGTTCATGGTATATTGTGGTATAACACAATCGAATTTGTTTTTTATACCAACAAACAGAAAAACACCAATAAACAAATAATCAAAACAAAGTCGATGTGAAATGTTACTGATAACTAACCGGCGACTTTTAAT
This sequence comes from Ciona savignyi, assembly GCA_000149265.1. Classification (NCBI taxonomy): domain Eukaryota; kingdom Metazoa; phylum Chordata; class Ascidiacea; order Phlebobranchia; family Cionidae; genus Ciona; species Ciona savignyi. The sequence continues at coordinate 254,176 of CH002073.1, read as the reverse complement.
AATGAATGCACAAGACATGAAACATAAATTCATTTCCAACAATATCGCAATAAATGGGCTATAGATTTTTGCATTAAAAGGACAACATAAAAATCAAATATTTTAATGGCAAATGTCAAAGACGGCCGGTAGCGTCGCCTTTCAATGGAACGGTTGTAGGTACGAAACTGTTCGCTAGCCAGTCGGTTGTGACCTTGGGCAAGGCACTTAACGAACATTGCCTGAACCCAGCGGATTAATGGGTTCTACCAACATGGAGGAATGCCTCAATTATACAACACATTGTAATAGCTCCGGTAACCCGTCGATGTGCGAAGTGATCTGACGATTGACCGTATGTTAACCTCCTTGGTTTTCCAATTTACGGGAATAAACATGAATATCCTATCATATCCTATCCTAGTCAATGGACTCAATGATAGGCAGCTAGCCGGAAGAATACCTGCCAGCATAAAATAAAAACATCACATTAACCAACCCATTACAAAAGCATATTGTTTAGAGCTATAATGAAAAGAAGCTAAATTCCGAAATAAGCCATTTATTTTTTCTTAGATTCAGGGAATTTCCCTAAATTGATTACCCATTTCTGATTCTACATATATAGCTCAAGTTATCTAACAAAGTTTCATTTCGATTTCATTTCCCCTTGTAGCTGATGTCGAGGCGCCATGCCCGTCAAGCGTTTGACCCCCAAACAAACAATGTATGACCAATTTTTTCAAATGAAACCCCTAATATTAAATGTTAACTGTTATTTCACACCGACTATTTATATTTTATTTCGATAAGACATTTTCTGTCAAACTATAAAGTCGAAACCAGTCATTGACCTTGTACAAGTATTTTTGACATTGTCGGAACCGATGGCATAATTGTTGGTAACTATAAAACAGTTGAAATGTCTTCTCTGCCATAAAGTACAAAATAAATAGCTCTTTTAACTCCTAATAGGCACAAAGTAATCATACGATTTCTGTGTTGCTGCCTTGTGGTTAAAGTCAATGCTGGTAAATGGAAGGTTGACGCTGGTTTAGGTCAACATAAAGTATGTAACACGTTATAACCAAACAAAAAAATTACATCTCTAATTTTATTAATTTTTAAAGTTTTTATCACAATGTTATGTACATAAAACTGTTTTTAACCACATGAGCGTTGCGTTTTGTTCTCACTGCACATTTGTCTTCCAAGAAGCTCCGATTACATTGAGTAAGCAGAATAAAAGTCACGTAGGCAACCAAACAGTAAAGTTCCAGCTCTTAAAGTTCGCAAACTCTACCGAAAACTGTTTTTAAATCTTAAAACCCTGTAAAGCACAATCAACAAAGAAAATTGTGCAAAACAAGACGATTTATAATGACAAAAGACTTGGCATTGTATGAAAGATTCCTTCTCACAGCTTTCACAAAAAACATCTATTATATAAAATAAAAACGTTTAAATCACGAAGAAATAAGAGATGTTTATCCACCTACCCTCGGTTTCGACAGTTGTAAATAATTATTTTAATAAAACTGCTAATTGAGGTGCTACAAATTATAATAGGCTAGTATTTCTTAGTCTACAAAGAAAGCCATTTATATATCTTAAAATTAGCACAACTAAATATGGTTGGAGAAAGTTCCATACAAGCAAAAATAAATTGTTTTGAAAACTGTATAAATTAAAATTTTGAATAAATGTTTGCGTTTTGCATTTGGGATTGATGTTAGAAGGACGCATTTTTCTGAAAATTTTATGAGTTCAAAGCTTGTGTAAACTGATTTCTCTCCTAAACCACAGTCAATCGTCTAGTCATGACCATTGTCTTCAACCACAAGGCGGCCAACATTGAAATTATCAGATTGGCATGTGCCCAATGGTGGGTTAAAGGAGACATTGTAGTGTGTTTTTTTATGGCAAAGAAGTCATTTCAACTGTTTTTGGGACCAATAATGATTCTTTAGGTTCAATTTGAATGTGATTTGCAGAAGACAAGCGACCGATCTCAACCTTATATACTTTTTCGACAAAAATATATAGGTATTGTATATATATACGATGTAATCAAATATCGACGATACATATCATTGTAAGTTCAAGTTTAATTCAGATTTATAATGTAGTAAACGATTCAGTAAAGACAAAAGCTGTTTGTTAAACGCTTAACCAGAGGTAGGCAACCTTTTGAATGCAGTGTGCCAATCAATGAATAATATTACAATAAAAGCAACTTTGCGTGCCATACGTTTGAACACAGTAGGATAGGATTTTGATGTTTATTCCTGTAAACGAAAAAACGACAAGGGCGTTACTAAACAAGTAATCGTCAAATTACCTCACGACGACCGTCGGATTACCGGAGCTATTGTAGTGTGTTGTGTATATAATTGAGACGTTTCTTTGAATTTGCTAGGGCCTATTCGTATCTGCAAACCTTCGTCTGAAAAGCGCGGTCTGTTTCTGCTTACTCGGATTAATCGAAGTTTCTGTGAACAAAGATGCGTTTTAAGAAGAACGGAAAACTAAAAGAAAAAGAAGGTATCGATAAATACCAGCTCTCAGTTAAAGAAAACCACCCTTTGAGGGAATCGTCTACAAAGGTAAGTGTGTTTGACTTCTCGTTGCATTTTGTGTTGGTGTCATCAATTATTTTCAACAGATGCATAAGATACTTCTGGTAATTCTGATTGTTCTGATCGTGGTCGACATCTGTCAAGGCACTGTGGTTGCTTTCCGTCGTAGGAGGCGACGACGTCGGCGCCGTTCAGTCCCTCTACCACCACCTTCTCCAACTGTTTCGAATGACCGAAGACGACGATGGACAGGTTGGAACGAAGCAGGTAATTTGTTTTCACCACAATACCGCCTCGTTGTTCTGGCATATCACAGATAATGATAATTGTTCATAATAAAACACCAGCAACCCATTGACATATATATTCCCATATTTTTAATCGACGTACATTTTAGATGAAAAGTTTGATGAATCAAAGAAGTTCACTGATGAGCTGGATATTAGTTATTTACAATAACAACTCCACAAATAAAACAGGTAATTCCGATAATTAAGATTTTATAACAGATTGTGTTATAGGACTATGAAAGGGTTGTTTGTTTTTTTTTATTACAATTGGCAATAAAATACTTTAATAAAAATATTGTATTGTATCGAAACTTATGCATTTTCTGTTTTACCCAGGTCCTTTGATGTATTCTTCATTGGCCCTATGTTACATTTTACTACAATTGAACTCAATAAATTAAACTTGCAACCACATGTGTAATTCATTTACAGTTTAACCGTATATGTACATTTTATATTGGGGATAGTGTTCACGTCATGATAGTTTTTATTGCTGTGTACCAAATAAGGCGGATTGTTGCGCTAAACAAAAGTTTGCCTCAAACTGAAACCTTGCATGCAACGTAAAATATAGTTCCACTAGTAGTATTGAAAAGTATTAATACAACGTGGATGCTAAAAAATATTGATTAATGTATCCGTGCAGAATTAGTTTTTTTGCTCCTTCGTTACAAGGAGAAAGAATAGAATATTTTTTTCAAATTGAGGAGACAGGATGAAACGGCAAAACTGCCGTAGTTAAATACGCCAGTGACTAGATACATTGCAAGTTAGGGAAAAAATGACGTGGCCGTTAAATCTACATTAATAAAAATATATTTCAACAAAAAACAATTTAAATCAAAATTAACTAATTAAATTAAATGTTAAGTCTTGAGTAACAGTGTGCAAGCACGATCCACTACTGAGGCGGACCCGGCTTTGGGATTAAGTGGAAAAAGAAAAAAAACTAAAATGAAATTCCACCAGTGGTGAATTACATGTTGGGGCAATGTTACGTGTTGGGGCAATGTTTATTCTATAATCTAATATGCTAGAAATCTCCTAGAGGTTAAAATACCGATAAAGCAAGATAACGAAGTGACACTTGGTCGGTTTTTCATTAGCAGGCTCAGTAGAGAGTTGCTGTTCGAATTTCAAAATTACAAAAGTAAAATGATTTTGGGAAGCTTAATAAAGAGAAATTCGTAAATGTTTTAAAAATCTATAAAAAGTAAGCATTGTTTTCTTTGAAACATTATGAGTTTTCCCCAGAATAAAAAGATGGTGGCTTATTCACTTTGCGCTTTTTGTGATTTAGTATACCTGAGTACGAAAGGAAGAATTATTTTTAATTGTTTGCACAAGTTAAATATGCTTAAAGAAAAACTATAGAATTAAATCTGAAAATGTAAAATTATTACAGATCAATTTTAATGTGTATAAAAGACCAAGACTTTAAAAACTACGAAAATATTATTTTATTTTAATAAGAAAGATTATTTTATTACAATCCAAAAATATGTAATAGCTAATATGAATGAAAAAGTATATGGTTCATTTGTGATGGGTAAACCCAGAGTTTCTGTCTTGAGCTATTACCGAAGATTATTTGTACTTTAGAGCGAGATGTACGCATGCTGTATCTGCTGAAAAGAAATCACCAAACCATAGTATCTGTTATGCTCGTAACCCGCAAGACTATGAATAAGCCTATATGTTTTGCTTAACTTTTAATTTCAGCCTTTTCCCTCAGTAACGATTTTGACGGATTTGGCTGTTGTTTTTATTCATAGACTTGTCACCGAAATTGATACTGTGACTTTAGACGTTTATTACAACCGCATTCATGTGTATTCAGAAGTAGGAATGTTGTCGATGTGCATATAATCTATATACCTGTATAGTATTTGTTATTGCCTTTACCTTGTACGTAAGTTAAGTAAATATACTTAATAAAGATGTTTGTGGTGATCTTATTATATTATTTAGTTCCCGTTATTTATTTCGTCAAAAATATTCGTTCTTTCCTATGACCTTGGTTAATCATTCCATTTCGATTCGACTATCATTCAGAGAGGTTGTGTTTTTTTTAAGCCTAATTTTATATTAACAGTTCACTCCCCCTTCATTAGTGTCCCTGACCATGTGGTTACCATGTGACCTTAAAACAACTTTCAAAAGACCCAAGAATCGTTGAATGGTTATGGGCCAAACACCAGTTTTATGGGGCATGTGCGGCAGCTCGCTCGTGGCCGCACATTACTCTCCCACAATTTTGGCCAGCAGATCCACGGCTTTGGATCTCTCAAGCCGAAGCCAATTTTAACATGAGTGGAATATTAGAACAACGAACGAAATTCGATTAGATTATTGCAGTGCTAGCACCCGAATACGCAGCAGAAGTTCGTGACTTAATCATTAATCCCCCGGAGGAATCCCCTTTTGATCTTCTTAGAGAGGAACTGGTACAAAGAACAACCGTATCAAAAAAGAAAACTGCTACAACAACTTTTATCTGCAAAGGTATTGGGACTAAACGAACTACTAAACGACCAAAAGCAATTACTTGGCGCACATGGCAGCGGTATTAACATTCTCAGCAAATTATTTGTTCAACGTCTACCCGCAAACATCCACCCGGTTAGTGTAGTGGTTTAGTGCGACGACTTTCATCCAGTAGGTTGCAGGTGCGAAACTGAACGCTAGCTAGTCGCTTGTGTCCTTGGGCAAGGCACTCAACGGAAATTGCCTGAACCCAGTGGATTAATGAGTTCTACTAAATTGAAGGAACGTGTGAATCATACACAACACACTGCAATAGTTCCGGTAACTCGACGGTGGGCGCGAGGTGATCTGACAATTGCCCGTTTGTTAACCCCCTTGGTTTTCCCAATCACGGGGAAAACATGAATATCCTAACCTATTCTAAACGTTACGATGATTTTAAGCCGAAATGAGAAACTTTCTCTTGAAGATTAAACTAAAATGGCAGATCGAATAATGGAAGTCTTACCAGCTACTCCGTCTATAAGCGCAATAACCCCAGATGACAACAAATTGGATGACATAATCGCAAGACTGGAGCGTTTGGAACGCTGGAAGGACGACTCTTCTTACCGGCACGGGCAAAGTAAAAATCGAAGATATAGTCGGGAACGATCTAACACGATAACTCGAACCACTCCAACGAATGTTTGCTGGTACGACTATACCTATAGTTCAAAGGCCAGCAAGTGCGTTTTACCCTTCAAGTATGCAGAAAACGAGGTAAGCGACTGGCATTGACGCGGTGTCCTGTAAACAACTCGCGTAGTCGTCTCTTTTACGTACAATACAAAAACAATTAATTAAAGTTTCTGGTGGACAACAACTGGATTTGTCGTTTTGGAGCACCATGCACTGTCACAACGGATCGAGGTACTCAATTTGAGTCAGCACTTTTTAAACAATTACTGAACCTTACAGAAACTAATCGCATACGCACCACATATTACTACGCATGCGCAAACGGCCTTGTCGAGAGAAGGCACAGGCAATTAAAAGCATCTCTGAAGCACAAAGCACTACAGAAAATTGGACTCACCATTTAACCCTGGTAATGCTTGGTCTGCCAACTTTAGTCAAAGAAGACATAAAAACCACATGTGCCGAACTTGTTTATGGCACGACGCTATGTTAACTCGGCAAATTTTTCACCACACTTCGCAATAATTTGAACCAGTTGCACGTAACGCCCACATCAAACCAGTTCATTAAACCTGTATTTATTCCAAAATGTTTAAGTTCGTGTACACATTGTCTCGTTCGTGTGAATGCAGTAAAACGTCCTTTACAACAGCCGTATAACGGACCAGTCACAATTTTAAAACGCACTGACAAACATTTTACTTTAAACGTTAATGGACAACACAAAACCATATCAATAGACAGACTAAAACCAGCATTTTTGAAGCAACCTCCGTAACACCATTTGCATACACCAACACTACCGATTCACACACCATAATTTCACAACCAGATACAAGTCAATCTAAAACCACTAGTGAAACCACCCCTCCAACACAACCTTACAAAACACGATCTGGTCGTACAAAAAAAATAAATAACACAAATCAACGGACATTTTTAACAACCCCCCCCCCCCCCCCAAAAAAACATGTGGTGATCCTATTTTATTATTTAGTCCACGTTATTTAATTTGTCACAAAATCAGTCGTGCGTTTTGTTCTTTCCAATGACTTTGGTTACTCATTTTATTTCGATTCGACGATCGTTCAGAGAGGTTGTATTTTATTAAGCTTAGTTTTATATTACGTTTATAGTTCTTTTAACTTTTAGTGTTGGTAATGTTTTGTTACTTTTATTACTATCATTACTTTATTGCTATTATTAATTTACATGTTTTAATATTTTATTTGAATAAGAATAGGAATACGTAAGGAGTTTAAGAACTGGTTATCATATGCAAGGCGGCACGGAGATCAGTTTTTCAGTTCACGACCTCTTCGTTGAACTATAAACGTAATATACCAAAAATTCTATGGATTAAGAAATAGTCATAATGACTTGTACATGCCATGTCATAATGACGTACACACGGCCAGAAAAGATTTCCACCTTACGACATTTCAATGGATATTATATGAGTATTTTATATTATTGATGTAATAAAAATTCGACAATAATGTTATAAACGTTTCGTAAAAATTACAACAATCCATCGTTGAAGATTATTGCCAATATTATTTACCATAAATAGTCGGTCGAACTAAAAAAAATACACATTTTGTTGCAATTTCAATTTATTAAGTTCAATTGTAGTAGAATGTATCATAGGTCCGATAAAGAATCCATCATAAGACCTGGGTAAAATAAAAAAATGAATTAGTTTCGGTACAATGACATTTGTCATTAATATTTTTTAATTTGCATGTTGACATTTTAATTAAAAAATCTATAACCTATTTATTGTGATATTGTAGGAAAAAAATTATTTTCCATGTCTTGTGCAGCCACTATTAAAAGTCGACTGTTAGTTATCAGTCACATTGTACATTCTTTGTTTCGAATATTTGTTTTTTGGTCTTTTTCTGTTTATTGGCAGGCCTATAAGAAACAAATTCTCGGAAAATCTGGTTGTGCTATAACAGAGTATGCCTTGGACTTATATTTATCGCAGTTACCTGTTTTAATTTCGCAATTGGTATTGTAAATACCTATCATCAATCTCATCAGTGCTCAAGTCCTTTGGGTCATCATCTTCTACATGTAAAATATATGTTAATATACACATTATAAAACATGGTTTGCTGTAGTTTAATGAGATAATAACATCATAATCAAATATTATAGTTGGATCACAAGGCGGTGGTTTGCTTAAAACAAGTTACCCGCTTCGGAAGGATCATGTGCGGGTTTAAAGTCTGTACTCCGCCGGCGTCGTCGACGTCGCCGCCTACGACGGAAAGCAGCCGCAGTACCTTGACAGATGTCGACCGCGATCAGCACAAACAGAAGTATCAGCAGTATCTTATTCATCTGTTGAAAATACTTTGATAATACTGACTTATACTGCAGCAAAACGTGAAGTACTCTTACCTTTGTTGAAGATTCCAACAAAAGGTGGCTGTGCTCATCTAAGAACCGATATTTATATTCAATTCCTTTTTTCGTTTTTCATTTCTTATTAAAATGAATCTTTGTTCGGAGAAACCGAGTAAGAAAAAACAGACGGAGCAGCAATGTTGGTAGTGCCTTGCCTTTCTGTCCACCAAGTAGCTTGGTTGTTTCTGCGTTGCATTTTAATCTAAGGGTTGTTTAGTTTAGATTATTGTTTTTGTTTCCACGATGAAAACACAAAACAGGATTTTTTTTTTTAAATTGAGAAAAAGGAGAAACAATGGCAAAACGACTGTCGTTAAACCATGTCTAAAACCAATGAGTTATTAAGTTTCGGTATATTTAGACATGGCTAAACCCAAATAAAAAAATTACATAAGATGGAAAAATAAATCTTTATAAAATATTACACTAAGCCTTTAGTAGAAGGGCGGCTGGAAAGTATGGGCCACGGTGGAAAAAGAAAAACCCCAAAAATGTACTTCCACTGAAAAGTTTCAAGTGCAACACTTACCAAGGCATTAAAAAGCAAAAATAATTAAACAAATTAAAATAAATAATTAAAATTAAGTAGAAAAAACATTTTTTATGCAAAACAATATTCAATATTATGCCAAACAACGGGTTACCATATGTAACAGGAACCTGCAGTGTAATATAGTGAAACGGATTGATGATGATTAATCAAGAGGCCATAGATAAAGTGGCGTGTATTTGAAATGAACGCATCCTACCAAAATTAAAGAAACAGTTCAAATATACACAACACAGTGCAACTGCTCAGGTAACCCAATGGTCGCGCGAGGAAATCGTGATCCGACCATATGCAGCTTGCGATTTTTATTGGTTAACGCTGATAATTAATATCCAGTATACAATTTTCTACATACTACTTGTCGAGTTCATTTAAAACTATACGGAGCAGATAAACACTAATAAATGTTGTAATTTTTAAAGTTTTTATCCCAATGTATTGTTAAGAACTGTTTTCAACAAAACGTTTCGTTTTCCTTCGTTGCGATTGCATGTGTATTCGAAGAAGCTCCGATTACATTGAGTAAGCAGAATAAAAGCCACGTGATCAGCCATACTGTAAAGTTCCAGCTCTTCGGATTTGATAACTTTATCAAAAACTGTTTTTAAATCTTCAAATCCTAAAAGACACAATCAACAAAGAAATTTGTGCATCTGCAACCGATTTCAATTTAGATTTATAATGTCTTACACGATTTGATAAAAAAAAAACGAAATGAAATTCTGCCGTTTTAAGCTAAACTTTGGCTACACCGTGCTGATCTTGACAAGTACCATGTAAATATGATCTATAATAATGGATATAAAACAAAAGCGTTAACCTTTTAACAACGCATGTATAATTCGGTGAAAGTTTTACAAACTAAATAAACAGTAAATATTTTTTTAAAGAAACGGGATTAAGAGCCAAGTGGAAAAACACAGGGGCGTTACCCCACGGGTAATCGTCAGATTACCTTGCCCCCACCGTTTGGTTACCAGAGAAATTGCAATAATGTCTTGTGTATATATGAATAGGACGTTTATTTAAATTTGGTGAAAAACTTTTGTATTTGAAAACCTTTAGCTAAAATGCTACGCATAAAACAAAACTGCTCGGTCTGTTTGTGCTTACTCGGCTCGATCGGAGTTTCTGTGAACAAAGATGCGTTTAAGTAAGAAACGGAAAACTAAAGGAAAAGACCTCATGATAAGTATCAATTCACAGATCAAAAAGGCAACCTTTTGTGAGAATCTTCGACAAAGTTAAGAAAGAGTACTTTACGTTACCCTGCACTTTGTGTTAGCTAAAAAATACATAATCACGACAAACCTATTTAAGCGTGTATGAAAAAGCATACCTTCTTAAACCAACAATCATCAAACATTTATTTTAAAACTTTTAAAGAAAATTTAAAATCAATACCCACATTTTAGCAAGCAAAAACTATAATGGGTTTCCAAGTTTTTAATACAAACTTGCTATTAATGCTATGTGTGTAAGTCTGTGAAGATCTTATGTTGGTAAATACAAAAAAAAATACCTGATAACTCTCTTAAACGTTCAACTCGATTAATACAATAATTTTATTTGAATTGGAAAGAGATCCAAAAATATATTACCATAAATATGATATACTAGAAGGTTGTGTACCCGAATAGTTAACGCGACCGATTCATATACTCATTAGTTTCGTTTTGAGAGTTACTTGCAACATTGAGAAACTATGAGAACTGAATGAACAATGATATAAAAAAACACAAACAGTTTTCGGTAAATTTAGCGAAACCCAAGAGCTGGAACTTCACAGTATGGATGATCACGTGGTGTTTATTCTGCTTACTCAGTGTAATCGGAGCTTCTTGGAAGACACATGCGATCGCAGAGAAGGCAAAACGCAACGCTCATCTGGTTGGAGACATTTCGACTTAACTGCCAATACATTGTGATGGAAACTTTAATTTACTATATTTGATGTAAAAAAACAACGACATATGTTATTTTATAATATCAATATTTAGTTTAATTCAGATTCAGAAAGTAGTATGCCCTCTAGCAATGATAAAACTAATTTACCGCCGTTGCACACTAAACTGTAGAGCTGTGTTAAGTTTACCACGTAGTGTATATTTTAAAATACTTTTTTATATATGATTCGGTAGCGCTAAACTATATTCATCACGCAAGAGGAATATAAATGGGCATAACCAAATAAAAAAAGAATAGTTTTATAATTAAATTAACAGAAAGCGGTAAATAATGTATACTTTGTTTAAAAGATTGGGATAGAATAACCAATCTTAATCCTTACGATTGGACGATGTTTTTCTGCTTACTCAGCTTGATCTGAGTTTCTATGAACAAAGATGCGTTTTAGGAAGAAACGGAACACTAAAGAAAGAAGGAGCTCATTATAAATACCAGTTCTTAGATGAGCTAAGCCAAATTTTGTTGGAATCTTCAACAAAGGTAGGAGTACTTTACGTTTTGTTGCATATTATGTTGGTGTCATTAACGTATATTCAACAGATGAATAAGATACTTCTTGTACTTCTCTTCGTTCTGTTGGTGGTCGACGGTATTCTAGGTGGGGCGGGTGCTTTCCGTCGTAGGCGGCGACGACGTCGGCGTCGTACAGGCCCTCCACCACCACCTCGTCCAACTGTTCCGTATGTCCGAAGACGACGAAGATGGACAGGTTGGAACGAAGCAAAAGCAGGTAATTTGTTTTTACCACACTATTGCCTTGTTGTCCATGTATAATCACCAATAATGATGATTGTTCATGATGAAACCCCAGCAACTCATTGATACAATTCATTCTCTTATATTAACATGCATTTTACATGTACAAGAAGATGATTCCAATAAGGCTTTCAGAACTGATGAGCTGGATGATGGTAAATTACAATAAAAACCCCACGATTAGTACAGGTAACTGCGATAATTATGATTTCACAAGAGATTGTATTATAGGACGTCGGCTTTCCGGAAAATCTATTTGTTGTACTATTAAACTAAATAAACTTAAAATAAAAAACTAAAAAGAAACTTCATCAGAAAAGAAAATTTAATGTGAAATCTGACTGGCCTGCAAATTTTCATAATGAATAACCAAGATTTAGAACATAATGCTCATCTCCATAAACAATAAATGAGCTGTACATTTTTGCATTAAAATGGGCATCGAAAAAATCAAAAAAATTAATGAAATGTGTTTCTTTATACCGAAACTAATTCATTTTTTATTTTTATTTAGATGAAATGATGTATTCTTCATCGTTCCTATAATACATTCTACTACAATTGAACTCAATAAATTAAACTTGCAACCACATGTGTAGTTCTTCTTTTAGTTGAGCTCAAAATTGTTATATTGTGTATTGCAAATAGACGTAATGATCGTTATTGGTGTGCTCCGAAAAACGAATAGGTGCGCCAAAGGCAAGGCAGCGGTAAACTTAGACCGAAACCCTACTTGCAACGTGGTACCGTTGTTTGGCTAAACGGCTAACGCGACCATTCAATGAACCGATTCTATACAAAAACGGTCTTGGTGACGAGCCCATTAACGCTTCGAACCCTATTCTGTTTAAAAGGTCCTTTCATAAATGCAACGTCGTGAGAATATCTCCATAGCCTGCAGATTTACGTTTTCGGAGAAATATGATTCTATAATCTAAAAAAAACGGAAATCTCCTAGTGGTTATAATGGTGGCAATGTTAGATGACCAAACGACACATGGTATTTAGATTTAAAGTGGGGAGTAAAGTAATTTTAGAATAGAATTAGAGAATTACTCAAAAATGTAAAATAACGACAAATCTTTTTTCGCTTGTATAAAACAGCGGGACTTTTAAACCCAACATAAATCGAAGGATTATTTTAAAACAATAATGAGGCAATAGCCAATAACACCTATATCTATTTTCCAGTAACACATAGAGCTTATCTGACATTAGTGACCAGTCTGCTTTATCCCCCTATTTGAAATGTTTAAGTGGCGTCCGAATTAAATTTAGTGATGGTATTTTTTATTCGATTTGGAAAAGGTAAAAAATAACACTAATAATAAATATATATATAAACTAGAGAGTGTCAACTACGTGTTTTCAAGCAGGGTCCCTAACCACAATTTGTATGTGGTTTGTTTCTGCAAGCATAACCGCACGTGTCTCTAAAAAATTAATCCGATCTTGTTATCCATGTCATTACACAATTTATTTCATTCCATAGTAATTAAACCAAACTACTTTTCCATGAGTAGTTAAAAAAAGAATAATCGTGTTAGATTTACAATCATTTTACTAAAAATGTTTTAAATTAAAGCCTTTTGTTAAGCGCTGAAATTTAGCTATATTCCAAAACAGCACGATTCATTTTTTATGGCTTCGGGGAATTAACCTGGGCTTAGTACATAAGTTTCTGTTTTTACATATGTAAGTCATGTTTTCTAACAATTGTTAAAGTTTTAGTCTGATTTAAGGACTCCTTGTTGAAGATGTCAGTGCGGTATAGCATACCTGTCACAATCAAGTTTCAGGAACATATCTTCGTTTATAAGGAAATTACTTAAGGTAAATGTTTTCTTTCATTTAATTGGCACAGAAATGGCTAACGGTCCAACCCCATGCCATGCCTGTCACAATCATGATATCTTATTGTTTAGGGTATTTCCCTAGGTAATCATTTTTATTTCTTCTAAATGTTAAATAAGTGGCTAACGCATTTACATTCCACCAAATCTTATCAAATTGAAGCAGTCGTTGATTCGCTATGCCCAATAAGCTATTTTTTTAGAAAAATACCGTTTTGGTTTTTCCAGCGGAATTCCCTGGATTTATCAACAAATATTTTGGTTTGTGTATATCTAGTCTAGACCATGTTGTCTACCAAATGGCCAGCGTTTGACAAAAAATGAAAAAGCGGACATTAACAATATGTGTTTCATTTTTTTTTAAATTGGACCCATAACTAACAATGGTAAGCCAAAAAATATTTCAAAGAATGCAATTGACACCTCTATCTAACAATTGTAGTATATTATACACAGCATATACTGTTTAATTTTGCAAGAAAATGAATTTCGTGTGCATATTTTATGAAAGATTAATTACCGTACCCATTTTGAATCGTTTTCCGAAAAACTCAAAACAATAATTAGTCTTTTTAACGACACGAAATAACACTAAAGGACAATAACCCATTGCGTTGAATATTGCACAGGTGGTAGTTATATGTTTTGGATAAGCAGTGTTAACTTCAATGTAAATTGTTTTTGGGGGAATCCCCATATAACCCGTAAATAACCGTCGTTTTTCGGCATTTTCGGAACTGAAACATATTATTTACTACACATTTTAAAGTAAATAAATAAACTATGAAAAATTAAACAGAATTAAAAGTGTATGATTGTACCGTGGACCAAGACAACACCACCATAGCGCAGTGACCAGAAATGTACACCATACAATTACACGCGGGGGTTATTGCAGATCAACCTTACTTTAAAGGTGCAAAAACTCTATAATTATTTACACGGATAACAAAACCGCATCATCTTTTAACACAATCCTGTGGTAGGCGGTATATAAATATTCAGAGGCTTCTTGCATATAGCTCGTGGTGGTTATTGTGTGTAAACTACACTATAGAGCGTCAATCACATGTTTAACCGCAATATGTGTATAATTTTGTATGTTATATATATTGGTGCAACTTGCACTGTGCAAGCAGGATTCCTAGCCACAATTGTCGAATATTATATACTGAGTATGTAGTTTATTTCTGCAAGCATAAACGCGTGGTTCCCAGATACTGGTACTTGAATGGACTTCTCTTTCCGGACATGATATCGGTTCAAATAGGTGTGGATCGTATGGACAAGGAGAACGGGTGTCTGTAGGTGATTAAAGGTTCGCACCGTATGGGCCGTATTGAACACGGAAGGATCGGACAGCAGGCTGGCGCGGATTTAGAGAGAGTAGCAGAGGTAGGAAGTTTATTATCTTACTCTGGTAGATTTGGTTGGAGGGTTGGTGTGTCGCCTTTTAGTGGTGGTTAAACACGTGGTTGAAACTCTCTAATATATGACAAGTTTCTGAATAGAAATTACATCGACATGTTAAAACGGGTCGAAAAAATGCTATTTCACTATCTGCATTACTGATCACATGTATGTCAGGTCGCTATAGGTGATTGGCATTGACGGGCAATTTATTCGGGGTGAAACTTTCTGGAATCTTAACTACAGCGTTCTCTTAGCACGAATGACTAACTTGGTGGTTTCGTGCGGCGCCTTAAGGTAAAGAGCATTTATGTTAATGTTTTTTTTTATAAACATAAATTTGTGAAACTTTTCACAAGGTTAAGCAAAAGCACCCCTATATAATTTTATTAAGCACTATAACAATGTACCATTAAACGGTGATGTGCAGTTTCGATGCTTTTTCCTTTTCTTACCAACTTTATAATTGACGTTCATATCTGACCGGTTAGTTTGGTGGGTTTGTGCGACGCCTTCAGCCGAAGGGTTGCAGATTCGAAACTGGTCGCTAACTCATCGACTGTGTCCTTGGCGAAGGCACTGCCTGAACCGAGCAGATTAATCGGTCCTACTAAATTGAAGGAATGTGTAAATCATACATAACATACCGCAATTTTGCTACGTTTGCTACGCTAAAGCGCGACGTATAGCGGTGTTGCTAAGTAGTAACTAATAAAGCCTGGTACAGAATTCGACTTTTGCGTAAATTAGTTGGTTCTTTAATTTGATGCTAACTGTACTTATTTATGATTTTCGCAACCCAAACTCCGTCACGTAAGGGCGTTTTTCTCTTGATTGAATGCGGATACCATAAAACACACACAGTTTGACAAGTTCCAGTTTTATAACAGGACAGGAACGACGACATATGTCGAGGCCGCGCTTTAAATTTTTGCCAATTTTTCCTACAAAATAAACAATAGTGTTCTGTGTTGGTTGTAACTAAAATAACGAGAATACCTATTTTGTCATACCTAGCAAACTATTTACTGGGGTGCTTGGAAAACACGCTACGATGTTAGAACGCTGTCAAACTTTAGATTTTTTACAAATTCATTGTAACATTTTATAACGCACAACACACTCCATAATCGTACTGTATACTGGTGCTACACTTCATGGACAACGCAGAATGATTTAAATAGATTTCTTTTATTTTGTTGCCATAAATTTAAAACAAGGTTTCGTGCATAATGTCGACCTGAAATGAATACATGACATTTAGACAAAATATAGCTGAGATAAAAAAGTAATTTTACATTGTTGGTTATGGTCGAGTATGCTTATTCTTCGTTGACATCGGCATCCAGATGATCGGCTTCCGATTCTAAAATGTTTCTCAGTTATAGGTCTCCTTGTGCACACCAGTGTTCAAAAGCGGTAGGAGCTCTTAAAAGATGGCAGACCCTCTTTGATATAAATATTACCTGGAGTTTCTTGTTCTTGTTGTTCTCCTTGGTTGTACCAACGTCTACGTCTGCGGCGAACTCTGCGACGACGCCAAGCGTCAGATTCTTCAGTGACCAGAAGCACAAGTGCGAGAAGGAGTACGAAGATAGCCTTATTCATCTGCAAAATTCTTCGTTGTCACAAAACAGTCTCTGTGCATAAATAATAAAACAACTTACCTTTGTAGTAGTCTTTCAAGAAAGATAACTTTGCTCGGTTTAGGGCAGAAATATATAGCAGACACGACTTTTTTTTATTTTCGAAATATCCTCTCTTTTGCTCTACCGCTTAGCACGTTCTCTAGCATCGCAGTGAGCGTATATCCGGGATCGAGCAGATGATTTTTTGGTGCTAAAATCTTAACATCTAATTTGTACATAAATTTTCGCTGTAAGTTCTAAAGAACTATATTATCGATGAGATGCGACAAGTGATTAAGCAAGTCCGGGAATTATTTTCTTAACTTATATCAAGAAAACACCTCTGAATGCACAATCAACACATTTATCTGACGACGCTCAACTCAAATGAAACAAAATTAACTGTGCGTTTTTAAATGTGGCTTTGGAAATAGCCACTTATTAATCTGCTGTGCACGAGGGAAAGGTAGCGGGCGTTGTATGTTACAGGTGGTTTGATAGTTTGAACTAAAGGTCTAGCAATTGATCAATTGTAGTGAACAGCCTACAATACCTACGGCATTATCGTCAGTTCTACCCTGTTGAGATAGTCCCCGTTAAACCTTTTCCGTTTAAACATATCATAAGTAATTGTAATGCTACGTAGGGCAAAATAGTAATAAATGGTCGTTATTTTAGGTACAATCAAAACAGCACAGTACTCTTTAAATATATCTTTGCAACAACATGTGTGTTTGTAATTCGCAATGGTTGCACGCAAGTAAAAGTCTAATGCCTGATGGAAAAGTACGATCGATGTTTTGCGTTAAAATTTTAGCACCAACAAAAACATCCGCTCAATCAGGGATATACGCTTTCCTCAATGCGAGAGAACGTGCCGAGATAAAGGATTGTTTGGAGGAGTCATACCCTTATCGTGATGCGACGAGAGAAAAAGCACGTACGGGTGTATTATTTCCTTACGTAGCCTCTTAATCAACAAGTTGTCTGAAGTTAACTGGCGTTACTAGTGGAGTTTTACATATTTAAAGTTATTGGTGATATGTCGATGAAATAATTATATAAATAAAACATTTTAAGGGTTGTCATACTAAGTTTTGCCGTTGTGATAATATTAATACCTTGGATATGTTTAAGCCAGCGTTGCTCAATATACGGCTCTCGGGCCGGGCCCGGCCCGTGAAGGGATTTTGACCGGCCCGCAGACTGTATCCAACCTTATTCGTAATTAAGATATGGAATACTATTCATGTAATAATCCGTCCCACCAAGAACATCAACTTTTCACAGCTGGCCCGCTGACTAGAGAAGTTGCCCACCCCTGGTTTAAGGGGTCAATAAACAGTTAAACAAGAAACACCGGAGATAAGTCAAGCACATGCGGCCAATCGTACAGACATTGGGGAATTAGTACCATTGTTATTCAGCAAAGCACTTAATTGGACACGACAGGTACCACACGTCAGATCCGCTTAATCATAGAGATCAATTAATTGGTTGTACACCAACGCTATATACTCATCACATACTTGTAAAAAAGTAAAAGCCGCAAGTAAAAGCTTATTGCCTGATGGAAAAGTACGATCGATGTTTTACGTTAAAATTTTAGCACCAACAAAAACATCCGTTCAATCAGGGATATACGCTTTCCTCAATGCGAGAGAACGTGCCGAGCTAAAGGAATGTTTGGAGGGAGTCATGCCCTTATCGTGATGCGACGAGAGAAAAAGCACGTACGGGTGTATTGTTTCCTTACGTAGCCTCTTAATTAACAAGTTGTCTGAAGTTAACTGGCGTTACTAGTGGAGTTTTTTAAGTTATTGGTGATATGTCGATGAAATAATTACAGTGGAACCCCGCTTGGAGACCACCTCGATAAAACGACCACCTCTTTATCAGGACCACTTCAGTGCGGTCCCAAATAATTTACTATGGTAAAGCATTGCATTTTGTTTCAATAACGCGACCACCCCGGTCAGACCAGGACCGCCATATATTAGTCCAAAACTTCAAATCTAACTCCGCTTAAGTGACCACAAAAGTGCCAAATAATTTGCATTTGTCACCAAAATAATAAGGTTAAATTTCTTTTATGATCAAAATGATTCAACTGATTATAATGGCATCAACTTAAACGCGAACGAAAAAGGAACACAAAATTATCATGAGCCACTACAGAGTAGTTTTAAAAGCACAACCTGCTGCTGCACAGGGTGATAGTTGATGAGCACGTACACGCATACAAAGAGAAATTGTGGAAAAAAGAACTGAATCTTATAAGATAAACTTCAGTACTAACAGTAGGCTAGTTTAAATTCATTCCCCCTTTACCTGATAAAAATATTGGCATTTGGTGAAAATTTAGTAAAAAGGCAGAGGTTTTGGCTGCATGTAACGACAACTTGCTCCAAAGCAAAATTCACTTACACGATCACCCCGCTAACGCGACCGCTTGATGACGGTCCCATAGGTGGTCAGGTAAGCGGGGTTCCACTTATATAAATAAAACATTTTAAGGGTTGTTGTATTAAGGTTTGCCGTTGTGATAATATTAATAACTTGGATATGTTTAAGCCAGCATTGCTCAATACACGGCCCTCCGGCCGGGCCCGGCCCGTGAAGGGATTTTGACCGGCCCGCGGACTGTATCCTGCCAACCTCGTAATTAAGAAATGAAATACTATTCATTTAATAATCCGTCCCACCAAGAACATCATTTTTTACATCTGGCCCGCTGACTAGAGAAGTTGCCCACCCCTGGTTTAAGGGGTCTATAAACAGTTAAACAAGAAACACCGGAGATAAGTCAAGCACATGCGGCCAATCGTACAGACATTGGGGAATTGGTACCATTGTTATTCAGCAAAACACTTAATTTGACACGAGAGGTGCCACACGTCAGATCCGCTTGATCATAGAGATCAATTAATTGGTTGTACGCCAACCCTATATACCATCATGTCACCAAAGCAACCAAAATCGCTAAGCAAAACTGAAACCCTGGCCACACCTTTCTCGACATAACATATAAGGTGATCACATTTGAAGAATCATGAAAAAACGAGCGTGTTCGAAAAAAACTAAACAATCGTAATTCTGCAACCCGAACAAATCTATAAACATCAATCCCGTACATATATAACACGTTATGTTAGTTGACCGGGAACTGTGCTTTTTTATTTTAAAAAGTATGGAAAACAATTTATGTTTTCGGCAGGTATCGGACGTTGTATGAAAGTAGTGGTTTGATGGAAAGGTGTAACAATATATTACTCGTAATTGATCCACTGCAATACCTACGGCGGTGGGCACGATGTTATCCAAAGAATTGTCCCCGTTTTTACGTCATTGTGTTTCCCCATTTTAATAGTACATTTTATGCTACGAATGGGGAAATAGTTATGTATGCTCGTTTTTTAGGTACAAGCAATACAGAACACTGCTTTTAAAATACATCTTGGCAACAACATGTGTGTTTGTAATTCGCAATGGTTGCACCGCAAGTAAAAGTCTAATGTCTGATGGAAAAGTACGATCGATGTTTTGCGTTAAAATTTTAGCACCAACAAAAACATCCGCTCAATCAGGGATATACGCTTTCCTCAATGCGAGAGAACGTGTCGAGCTAAAGGAATGTTTGGAGGAGTCATACCCTTATCGTGATGCGACGAGAGAAAAAGCACGTACGAATGTATTATTTCCTTACGTAGCCTCTTAATCAACAAGTTGTCTGAAGTTAACTGGCGTTTCTAGTGGAGTTTTACATTTTTTAAGTTATTGGTGATATGTCAATGAAATAATTATATAAATAAAACATTTTAAGGGTTGTCGTACTAAGTTTTGCCGTTGTGATAATATTAATACCTTGGATATGTTTAAGCCAGCGTTGCTCAATATACGGCTCTCGGGCCGGGCCCGGCCCGTAAAGGGATATTGACCGGCCCGCAGACTGTATTTGACCAACCTCGTAATTAAGATATGGAATACTATTCATTTAATAATCCGGCCCACCAAGAACATCAATTTTCACAGCTGGCCCGCTGACTACAGAACTTTCCCACCCCTGGTTTAAGAGCTCAATAAACAGTTAAACAAGAAACACCGGAGATAAGTCAAGCACATGCGGTCAATCGTACAGACAAGGGGGAATTGGTACCATTGTTATTCAGCAAAGCACTTAATTTGACACGAGAGGTTCCACACGTCAGAACCGCTTGATCATAGAGATCAATTAATTGGTTGTACGCCAACCCTATATACCCATCATGTCACCAAAGCAACCAAAATTGCTAAGATAAAGCTGAAACCCTGGCCACACCTTTCTCGGCATAACATATAAGGTGATCACATTTGGAGAAACATGAAAAAACGAGCGTGTTCGGAAAAATCAACACAATCGTAAATATCCAACCGGAACAAATCTATAAACATCAATTCTGTACATATATAACACGTTATGTTAGTTGATTGGGAACTGTGCTTTTTTATTTTAAAAAGTATGGAAAACAATTTATGGTTTCGGCAGGTATCGGACGTTGTATGAAACTAGTGGTTTGATGGAAATCAAGATGTAACAATATATCAATCGTAGTTGACCCACTGAAATACCTACGGCATACCCGGAGGTGGGCACGAGGTTATCCAAAGAATTGACCCCGTTATTACATATTTGCGTTTCCCGATGTTATTAGTATAAATTTTATGCTACGAATGGGAAAATAGTTATGTATGCTCGTTGTTTTAGGTACAAGCAATATAGAACAATGCTTTTAAAATACATCTTGGCAACAGCATGTGTGTTTGTAATTCGCAATGGTTGCACGCAAGTAAAAGTCTAATGCCTGATGGAAAAGTACGATCGATGTTTTGCGTTAAAATTTTAGCACCAACAAAAACATCCGCTCAATCAGGGATATACGCTTTCCTCAATGCGAGAGAACGTGCCGAGCTAAAGGAATGTTTGGAGGAGTCATACCCTTATCGTGATGCGACGAGAGAAAAAGCACGTACGAATGTATTATTTCCTTACGTAGCCTCTTAATCAACAAGTTGTCTGAAGTTAACTGGCGTTACTAGTGGAGTTTTACATTTTTTAAGTTATTGGTGATATGTCGATGAAATAATTATATAAATAAAACATTTTAAGGGTTGTCGTACTAAGTTTTGCCGTTGTGATAATATTAATACCTTGGATATGTTTAAGCCAGCGTTGCTCAATATACGGCCCTCGGGCCGGGCCCGGCCCGTGAATGGATTTTGACCGGCCCGCGGACTGTATCCTACCAACCTCGTAATTAAGATATGGAATACTATTCATTTAATAATCCGGCCCACCAAAAACATTACTTTTTTACAGCTGGCCCGCTGACTAGGGAAGTTGTCCACCCCTGGTTTAAGGGGTCAATAAACAGTTAAACAAGAAACACCGGAAGATGCGGCCAATCGTACAGACAAGGGGGAATTGGTACCATTGTTATTCAGCAAAGCACTTAATTTGACACGAGAGGTACCACACGTCAGATCCTCTTGATCATAGAGATTAATTAATTGGTTGTACGCCAACCCTTTATATACCCATCATGGTCACCAAACTGATAAAACCCTTAGGCACACCCTTTTTGTTAATATAACATATAAGAGTGAGTCACATCTTGAAGAAACATGAAAAAACGAGCGTGTTCGGAAAAATCAACACAATCGTAAACCTCCAACCGGAACAAATCTATAAACATCAATCCCGTAAATATATATAACACGTTATGTTAGTTGACCGGGAATTGTGCTTTTTTATATTAAAAAGTATGGAAAACAATTTATGTTTTCGGCAGGTATCGGACGTTGTATGAAAGTAGTGGTTTAATGGAGATCAAGGTGTAACAATATATCACTCGTAGTTGACCCACTGCAATACCTACGGCGGTGGGCACGAGGTTATCCAAAGAATTGTCCCCGGTCTTACGTCATTGTGTTTCCCCATCTTATTAGTACATTTTATGCTACGAATGAGGAAAGAGTTATGTATGCTCGTTGTTTTAGGTTAAAGCAACACGGAACACTACTTTTAAAATACATCTTGGCAACAGCATGTGTGTTTGTAATTCGCAATGGTTGCACTGCAAGTTGAACACTCTGTGCCTATTAAAAGTAAAAAAAAAACCTTTACTTAGGGTAATTACCTTAAAAACGAAGATATGTGTCTGAATTATGATTGTGACATGCATGCCATATCGCACTGACATCTCCAACAAAAAGGCGACAAATCAGATTAAAACATTAGGAATTGTTACATAACATGACCCACATTTGTAAAAATAGAAACTTATCTACTAAACCTAGGTAGAATTCCCAGAAACCATGAAAAACTAAATCAGACTGTTTTGGAGAATTGTAAAGTTTCATTCTCAGGTGCACAGCACAACATTTGTGGTCAAATGTTCGTAAATTTAAGACGTTAACTTCATATGGAATATTAGTTTGGTTGGATAACTATGGGACCCATGCATTTATGCTTGCAGAAATAAACTACCTACTCGGTATAAATTGGCTTTTTGGGACATAGCGCTAGAACGACTGCTCTAATTTTTATCAGATTTGGTGAAATGTAAGACCATTGGACACTTTGTGCCAATTACAAGTAAAAAAACATTTACTTAGAGTAATTTCCTTAAAAACGAGATATGTTCCTGATAATATGATTAGTGACAGGCATGCCATATCGCACTGACATCTCCAACAAGAAGTCGACAAATCAGATTAAAACATTAGGAATTGTTACATAACATGACCCACATACGTAAAAATAGAAACTTATCTACTAAACCTGGGAAAATTTCCAAAAACCCATGAAAAACTAAATCGGGCTGTTTTTAGAATTTAATTTCATTTCACTACATCACAAAACTTGTGGTGAAATGTTCGTAAATTTAAGACGTTTATTCTGTTTTAACTAGAGAGTGTCAACCACGTGTTTAACCATCACTATTTGTAAAACACATGTTGTATACCCTATATTCATGCTACAGGGTCCCTAACCATAATTTGATTTTATACACTGAGTATGTAGTTTTTGTTTCTGCAAGCATAAACGCGTGGGTCCCATAGTTAACACACCAAACATATTTTTAATATTTAGTTAAATAAAGAATAAACGTGTTACATTTACGAACATTTCACCACAACTGTTTTAAATTATAGCTTCTGTTCAAGAGCTCTAGTGAAATAAAGCTAAATTCCCAAATAGTCCGATTCAGTTTTTCATTGTTTCGGGGAATTCCCCTGGGTTTAATAGATAAGTTTTTGTTTTTACATAAGTGAGTCATGTTATGTAGCAATTCTTAAAGTTTTAATCTGATTTGTCGACTTCTTGTTGGAGATGTCAGTGCGATATGGCATGCCTGTCACAATCATAATTCAGAAACATATCTTCGTTCTAGAGCAGCCGTTCAAGCGCTATGGCCACAAAATCGAATTTATTAGAAAAAAATGTTTTGTTTTTTTAACGTCTGAGGGGAATTCTCCTAGAACGATTACCCAAATTTTTGGTTTCTGCATACTTAGACCATGTTGACATACAAATGTCCAATTTTCATTGACAGTTCATTACTCCTTTTGGTAGATGTCGGGGCGACATGGCATGCTTGTCACAATCATGATTTGAGACCATATCCTATTTTTTGGGGTATTTCCCTAGGTAATCTCTGATTCAAATTGTAACACCCGTTCAAGCGCTATGCCCAAAAAAGGCAAACTTTTTTTAAAAAAAATAGCGATTTGGTTTTTAACGCCTCAGGGGGATTCCCCTGAATTTATTACCCAAAATTTTGGTTTCTGCATATCTAGACCATGTACTCTAACAAATTACAAAGTTTCATTGCGATTTAATTACCCCTTCTGATGAATGTCGAAGCCACAAGCCACGCCTGTCACAATCATGATTGAGAACAAAATCTTGTTTTTTAGGGTATTTCCCAAGATAATTTTTGTATGTTTTTTAAAGTGTTATATCAGTTGCTAATGTTTTTACATTATACCAAATCTAACTAAAATTGAAGTAGACGTTCAATCCCTATGCTCAAAAAAGCTAATTTTTTAGATAAAAATACCATTTTGGTTTTTCACCTCCCAGGGGAATTCCCCTGGATAAATTACCCAAAATTGTGGTTTCTGCATATCTAGACCATGTGCACTAACAAATGTTTAAATTTCATTGCAATTCCATCACCCCTTCTGGTAGATGTCGGAGCCACAAGCCATGCCTGTCAAACCTTTGACAAAAAAAAAAAAAGAAAAAAAACGGACAAAAACAATATGTGTCCCATTTTTCCAAATGGGACTCATAACTAAAGATGGAAAAGAAGTTTGGTTGGATAAATATGGGAACCATGCGTTTATGCTTGCAGAAACAAACTACGTACTCGGTGTATAAAATACAAATTGTGGTTCATACAACATGTGTTTTACAAATAGTGGTGGTTAAACACGTAGTTGACACTCTCTAGTTATGGGACCCATTTGTAAAATTGGGACACATATTGTATTTGTCCGTTTTTTTTTGTTTTTTTTTCGTCAAACGCTTGACAGGCATGGAATGTGGCCCCGACATCTACCAGAACGGAATAATGGAATCGCAATGAAACTTCGTTATTTGTTAGACAACATGGTCT
>CH002073.1:209850-224833 GCA_000149265.1 Ciona savignyi | reverse complement strand
GTAACTTATTCATCTGTTGAATATGAGTTAATGACACAAAGTTAAATGCAACAAAACGTGAAGTACTCTTACCTTTGTTGAAGATTCCAACAAAAGTTGGCTTTGCTCATCTAAGAACCGGTATTTATAATGAGATCCTTCTTTCTTTAGTTTTCCGTTTCTTCCTAAAACGCAGCTTTGTACACAGAAACTTGGATAAAGTTGAGTAAGCAGAAACTTTGTCCAAGCGTAAGGATTAAGATTGGTTATTCTATCCAATCTTTTAAACAAAGTTTACCTTATTTACCGTTTTCTGTTTATTTAATTATATAACTGTTCTTTTTTTATGTAGTTATAATACAGAAATTTATTATTAGTCAAAAGTGTTAATAAAATCATGGAAATTCTTAACTTCCTATTTGTCAAATTCTCGTTTTGATTTCATGGAAAGGTCGTGTGCTCTAATATTTTTACCTGTCCGTTTTATATTCCTCTTGCGTGATTATTCCGCTTGTCGTACTACTTTCTGAATCTGAATTTAACTAAATTAATTGTTATAAAATAACATTCGTCGTTGTTTTTTACATAAAATATAGTAACTTAAATTGCCCATCACACTGTTTTGATAGTTACGTGGAAATGTCTCCAATCAGATGAGCGTTGCGTTTCGCCCACACTGCGATCACATGTGTGTTCCAAGAATCTCCGATTACATTAAGTAAGCAGAATAAAAGCCACGTGATCACCCATACTGTGAAGTCCCAACTCTTGGGTTTTGCCAAATTTACCGAAAACTGTTTGTGATTTTTTATATCATTGTTCCTACAGTTCCCATAGTTTCTCAGTGTTGCAAGTAACTCTCAAAACGAAACAAATGAGTATATGAATCGGTCGCGTTAACTATTCGGTTACAGAACCTTCTAGTGTATCATATTTATGGTAATACATTTTGGGATCTCTTTCGAATTCAATTAAAATTATTGTTTTAATGGAGTTGAACGTTTAAGAGAGTTATCAGGTGTGTTTGTTTGTATTTACCAACATAAGATCTTCACAGACTTACACACATAGCATTAATAGCAAGTTTGTATTAAAAACTTGGAAACCCATTAGTTTTTGCTTGCTGAAATGTGGGTATTGATTTTAAATATTTTTAAATGTTTAGAAGGTATGGGTTTTTATACATGCTTAAATAGGTTTGTCGTGATTATGTATTTTTCAAGCTAACACAAAATGCAGGGTAACGTAAAGTACTCTTTCTTAACTTTGTCAAAGATTCCCACAAAATGTTGCCTTTTTGAACAGTAAATTGATTTTCCTTAAGTTTTTCGTTTCTTCCTTAAACGCATCACCAAATTTAAATAAGCGTCCTCTTTATATATACACAACACATAATGCAATTTCTCCGGTAACCAAACGGTGGTAAGTTGATGATTGCCCGTGTGGTAACGCCCCTGTGTTTTTCCATTTACGAGAAAAAATATGAATACCATATCCTACTTTGTCCAATCGTATAGTTGGTTCAAGCTTGGCTCTCAATCCTATTTGTTTAAAAAAATGCTGTTTATTTATTTAGTTGCAGTAGTACGTTACCGAATTATACACAGTATGCGTTGTTCAAAGGTTAACGCTGCTGCTTTATGACCATTATTATAGATCATATTACATACTTCTTTTCCAGATCAGCATTGTGTAGCCACAGTTTAGCTTATAACATTAGCAATTAATTTCGTTTTTTTTATGAAATTGTTTAAGACATTATAAATCCAAATTTAAATCGATAAATTAAAATAAACTAATATATAACGTGGAATTTTGTTATCATCGAATATATGCATTAAATATCACTTATTTGTCCAAAGGTAGCAGATTCACAATTTTCTTTATTAATTGTGCCTTTTAGGATTTTAAGATTAAAAACAGTTTTTGGTAAAGTTAGCCAAAAACAAGAGCTGGAACTTTACAGTATGGGTGATCACGTGGCTTTTATTCTGCTTGCTCAATGTAATCGGAGCTTCTTGGAACAAACGATCGCAGTGAGGGCAAACGAAACGTTTGGTTGGAAACAGTTCTATGTAATTAACAATACATTGGGGTACATTTATTAGCGTTTATCTGTGTATAATTTTAGATAGGCAATTTTTTGTAAATTGTTGGTTTAAAACTTGCGACACTTAAGGTTGACCAAAGCCAGCGTCAACCTCCAGCCACGAGCATTGACTTTAACAGCAAGGCACCAAGCAGCACAGAAATGACTGGGTTACCTAGTGCCCACTGGGATTTCACAAAGAACGGTTGTGTGGCCTGAACAATTAATACGACCGATTCTTTTACAGAATTATATCCAAAAAACTGACTTGAGTACTAGCCCATTGAGGCCATATGAACGGGTCACGAATTTATCGCGCGACCATCGGGTTACCGGAGCCGTTTCACTGTGTTGTGTATAATTGAGACGTTTCTTTATATTTGGTAGGACGCGTTCATTTCTGATACACACCACTTATATCTATGATCACGTGATTAATCATCAATTCGTTTCAACATGTTACACTGCAGGTTGTAACTGTTACCTATGGTAGGCCGTAGTTTGGCAAAACATTGAATATTGTTTTGCACAAAAAAGTGTAATTTTTACTTAATTTTAATTATTTATTTCATTTTTAACAAATTTTTAACAAGGTTTTGTGTTTTCATCGTGGAAAAAAAATAGTCTAAACTAAACAACCCTTAGACTGAAATGCAACGCAGAAACAACCAAGCTACTTGGTGGACAGAAAGGCTCGGCACTACCAACATTGCTGCTCGATCTGTTTTTCTTACTTGGTTTCTCCGAACAAAGATGCGTTTTATTGAGAAATGGAAAAAGAAAAAAGGAATTGAATATAAATATCTGTTCTTAGTTGAGCAAAGCCACCTTTTGTTGGGATCTTCAACAAAGGTAAGAGTACTTCACGTTTTGTTGCATTTTAAGTTGGTGTAATTTAACGTATTTCAACAGATGAATAAGATACTTCTTGTACTTCTGTTTGTGCTGATCGCGGTCGACATCTGCCAAGGTGGAGCGGCTGCCTTCCGTCGTAGGCGGCGACGACGACGACGCCGGCGGAGTACAGACTTTAAACCCGCACATGAACCTTCCGAAGCAGGTAACTTGTTTTAAGCAAATTACCGCTTTGTGATTCAAATATAATATTTGATAATGATATTATTACTTCGTTAAACTATAACCATGTTTTTAAATATGTTTATTAACATACATTTTACATGTTGAAGCTGATGAATCAGATGAGCCAGATGATAGATATTTACACGAACAACTCCTCAATTAAAACGGGTAACTGCGAAAATATGAGTCTATGACATACTGTAGTATAAACACAATGAGATTTTTGTGAAATTTGTTTGTTATACCAATAAACAGAAAAAGAGAAAAAAAAACAAAATAATAGAAACAAAGTGAATGCAAAATGTGACTGATAACTAACCATCGACGTTTAATAATGACTGCGCAAGACATGGAAAATAATTTCATTTTCTACAATATCACAATAGATAGGTTATAGAATTTTTAATTAAAATGTCAAAATAAAAATTAAAATATTTTAATGACAAATGTCATTATACTGAAACTAATTCAATCTTTATTTTACCCAGGTCTTATGATGTTTTCTTCATCCGCCGTTTGATACATTATACTACAATTGAACTCAATAAATTAAAATTGCAACAAAATATGTAGTTATTTTATCAGTTGGACCGACTGTATTTATGTTTATTTATATTGGCAATAATCTTTCACGAATAATTGTTGTCTTGGTGTGTATCAATAAGCCAATTAAAAAGGATGAACGCAAGTTCGTAGTCTCAAACCGAAACAGTACATGCAATGAGGACGAGATTTTCACTCGCAGTATTGGACTAATTTTGTACCCTTGAGATACCGAATAACTAATTAAATGAATTAAAAGATCTCCATGGTCGATAGGAAATGACAAGTGGTATCCTGTTATTCGTGGTATTTAAATGAGTGCTTTGTTGAGTAACAGTGATAGTGATTCCACAATGTTTGTTTGGTGTAACGTGTGCTCAGGTGCGCGCAGCTACTTTTGTCAACATGTAAAATTTTGTATTGTTATGTTTGCATTGGGGAGAAAGGAAATTAATTGGTAAAACTCCTCCTTAATGCACTCAATAATAAGACCGTTTTTAGACAGGGGAGAGGGGGGGTGATATATAAGTATATGAATCGGTTGCGTTAATCATTGGTCAACACAACGGAGTGTATCATATTTATAATAATATTTCAAAATACTAGTTTTATTGGTTATTTTGAGTTTTTTTCAAATTTAAATATTAAAAGTGTTTCAATTAAATTAAAAGTTTAATAGATATTAAAAGTTTTTTTGTTGTTGTTATTCTGTGTTTACCACCAAACTTTAAGAAAACACCACTATTGTTACTCAGCAAAACATTTAATTACCATTTTTAGAGAGAGCCACATGTCATATACAGTCGTGTACAGAGGTACATTTGGTATAAGTCATCTGTACACTGCGTGTGTTATTTGTTTCTGCAAGCATAAAACTAGAGGGTTCCCGATTTATTAATATAAACTTGTTATAATGTTCTGTGAATAAAGTGCCTACGTTGTTAAACACAGGATAACAACAAAAACAAAGAAAACCTGTTAATATCTAAAAAACATCCAATTCGATTGAAACACTTTTATTATTTAAATTCAAAAAGAACCCAAAATAACCAATAAAAAATATATATTTAATCTAAATTTACTGCTCTATAAAATATTATCATAAATATGATATACTCGGATGTGTGGACGAATGATTAACGCGGCCGATTCGTCTAATCGTATACCGCCACTCGTAGTTTCCGACTAAGCATGGAGATCTCTTAATTCATTTAATTGGTTATACGCCGTCTCAAGGGTACGAACTTTGTCCGATACAACGAATGAAAATCTCGTCCTCGTTGCATGTACTGTTTTGATTAGAGACTACGAACTTGCGTTTATCCTTTTTAATTCGCTTATTGATACACACCACTACAACCAATCATTCGTGAAAGAATTATTGCCAAATATAAATTAACACTAACATATACTCGTTCCAACTGAAAAAAAAACTACATATTTTGTTGCAAGTTTATTTTATTGAGTTTAATTATAGTAGAATGTATCATAGGCCCGATGAAGTTTACATCAAAAGACCTGGTGAAATAAAATATAAGATTGAATAAGCTTCGGTACAAATGACATTTGTCATTAAAATATTTGATTTTAATGTTGCTTTTTCAATGCACAAGTCTAGCTCTTTCAATGCAAGTATGTGTAAGCAGTGATGGGGTTCAAAAGGGGTTCGGTCGAAACATTCTTGGAACGTCGGGAAAATCACCGATCCGATTCTTGCTTTTTTACAGAAATTTGACCTTTAAGGGAACCTGTTGTAATTGATACGACACAAAGGAGAACCTGTTTAACATTTTGTATCAAATCACTGTCTATAACCCATTTATTGCGATGTTGTTGAAAATGAAATTATGTTCCATATCTTGTGCTTTCAATATTAAAATTCGTCGGTTAGATATCAGGAACATTGGACATCGACTTTGCTTCGATTATTTGTTTTTTAGTTTCTTTCTGTTTATTAGTATAACAAACAAATTCTCCAACAATCCAATTGTGTTTCTAACACAGTATGCCATGGACTGATATGTTTCGCAGTTACCTGTATTAATCTTGGGGTTGTTATTGTAAATAACCATCATCCAGCTCATCAGTGCTCAAGTCCTTTGGGTTATCATCTTCTACATGTAAAATGTATGTTAATAAAATAATAAAGGAATACGATAGATTATGGAGAATATTACAATAGGATGTTATAGTTTAATAAAAAAATACAACAAAATAATCAATGATTTTAGTTGGATCACAAAACAAGTTACCCGCTTTGAAAGGATCATATGCGGTGTTATAATCTGTATACCGCCGGCGTCGTCGTCGCCGGCTAATATAGAAAACACTCGGCCCACCTAGAATGCCGTCGACCACCAACAGAACGAAGAAAAGTACAAGAGTCTTATTCATCTGTTGAAAATACGTTAATCACACCAACTTAAAATTCAGCAAAACGTGAAGCACTCTTACCTTTGTTGATAATCCCAACAAAAGTAGCTTTGCTCATCTAAGAACTGATATTTATAATGAGTTGCTTTTTCCTTTAGTTTTTCATTTCTTGTTAAAACGCATCTTTGTATTGAGAAACCGAGTAAGCAGAAATAGACCGAGCAGCAATGAAATTAAGACTTTGCTTCAATTGGGTAGAGAAACCTTTAATCCGCTGGGTTCAGGCAATATACGTTAAGCGCCTTGCCCAAGTACACAACCGACATCTTGCGACCACGCTGGGTGTGATCAACCTTAATTTTGCAAGTTTAACAAAAACCATCTGGTCCATCAGATAAACTCTTATAACAGTTTCCATTTATTAAGTTTTTATCAAAATGTATTGTTAATTACATAGAACTATCTCCAACCAAATGGGCGTTGTTTTTGCTGCACTATATTCTTTGTTAATTGTGCTTTAAAGGCAGTAGCGGATTAAGGGGGGGGGCTAACAGGGCTGCAGCCCGGGGCCCCCATAGATTATGGGGCCCCCATTTCCTAACTAGATCATACGATTAAATTATTATCGGTACTTCAATAACTGTTTAAATTTATACTGATTGAACGTTATACTTTGTAATAAGGCTTTGTTGCGTCTATATGTACATTGTTACGTCACACACTACTGTTTTTTTCGAGGACGCAATTGCGAGCCTTGGTCTTGTCATATTTTCAGTATTATTTTCAATATTATAACATACTCTCGCTAAAAGTGTAATGGATGATGTTATTAGTGATGATCTTAACTTTTGGCCACAAAAAATTTCTGAAAACTTGAGAAATTACTGGATACAGCGTGGTTCATCTTCATGTCAGCATAAAAATCATGGTTTTAAAGAATCAGTGGTACAGTTGGAGAAAGAATCACAACGCCGATACTGTAGTATAGCTTTGTTTCAGCGCGTTCATGCAAGAACAGGAGAACAGGTTGATAGAACTTGGTTATGCTATTCTAAAACAAGTGGACGAGTTTATTGTTTTGTATGCAAGCTAATGTCAAGTACAGTGAGTAAGCTGACCAGTGGATTAAATAAATGGAAACATGCTCATGAAATACTTATGAATCATGAAAATTCTAAACAGCACCTTGATGCCATGGCAGCTTTATGTGCTCGAAAGTCATCCAGTCAGATAGACAGCGATCTGGTGAAGCAGTATGAAGGCGAAGTCCAGTATTGGCAAGAACTGCTTCGGAGGCTAGTCAGTGTTGTGAAATTTCTCTGTGTCCGTGGCCTCGCGTTTCGTGGCAATAATGAACTAATAGGTTCATCCAACAATGGTAATTATCTAGGCATACTTGAGCTTCTGAGTGAGTACGACACGTTTCTAGCTGAACATATTAGTAAGCATGCAAACAAGGGTCGAGGCCATGCGTCTTATTTATCTTCAACTATTTGTGAGGAGTTGATCGAGCTCATGGGTCAAAAGGTTTTATGTGTAATTATTGATGAAATCAAAACAGCTAAGTATTTTTCAATGTCTGTTGACTCTACTCCTGATATCATGCATGTGGACCAGCTCACAGTGGTTATTCGATATGTTCTACAATCTGGCCCTGTTGAACGATTCTTAAAGTTCATACCGATATATTCTCACTAGGGATGCACAAACTAGAATATCTTGGTATTCTAGAATAGTTATTTCGAATCCAGAATATCGAATCCTATTCTATATTAAAAAGCAGTGCGTCAGTGGTCCTGTATTGAATCTAGGTCAACGTAACCCTAGGTCAAACCGCCGATCAAAGCAATAAACACCACTGGAAAAGCGGCGCTGGGGTTGGACGATTTAGTGTGATAATTATTTAAATGCGCAGGGAATTTTTTGCGTAATGATAAAACAGACATTGCGGCGAATTTACAACGTTGCGCTGCAACGGCAACGGCGGAAGTCGGCGCCCATGCTTATAATATCCATTGTAATCCACGCTGCTGCAATACGTACAACGGAAATAAAAAGGAACTCCATGCAATTATAGTTTCTTAATGTGCAATGTATATTATTTCGAATCCAAATATTTGAAATTGCTCGAATAATTCTTCAGTTCCTGGAAGAAAATGGCATAAACATTCAAAACTGTCGTGGCCAGTCATATGATAATGCTTCTAACATAAGCGGCAAGTACAAAGGCGTGCAAGCAATCATCCGTGAAAGGTGCAGTGTTGCTTATTACATACCGTGCACAGCGCACTCTCTAAATTTGATTGGAAAATGTGCAGCAGAATGTTGCCCCAATGCAGTTGAATTTTTTAATCTTCTTCAAAATCTCTATTCATGGTTTGTATCATCTACCCACCGATGGCAGGTACACCGAAAGCATCTAAGGGGGTTGCCTGTTACAAAGGCCTTGTCTGACACAAGGTGGTCAGCACGGTATGATGCGGTACGGGCTTTAAATAAAGGGTACCATGAGAATATGTCAGCACTAGAAGAACTGCAATCTGATGAAAATCAGCCGCGGGACAGTAGGCTTGTGGCTGAAGGATTTCTAAAGAAGCTTCAGCAGCTGGAAGTTGCCATTTTGGTGGAAGTTTGGGACACGGTCTTAGAAAGATTTCAAAAAACCAGTTAAACTCCCTGTGAATTCAGCAGTTCATTTGTTGGAATCTCTCCTCGAATTCGTTAGAAGCCAGAGATCTGAATTTGAATATTATGAAGATAAAGGGATAGCGAAGTCTGTTGTCAAAGTGTACAAAGAAACTTCAAAACGAGAAAAGACGAGGAAGCGCCAATTCGATGAGGGTTGTTCGAAAGAAACAATATTCTCACCCAGAGAACGATTCAGGTGTGAGGTATATTTGCCAATTATGGACGCACTGTCATCAGCTGTACAACATCGTTTGCACTCGTATATGCACATTCAGAACAAGTTTGGATTCCTATCCAACATATGTGAGCTGAGTAAAGACGACATTCGTCATGCAGCAATCCAGTTAATGGAAACATATGTAAATGATTTTGAAGACTGCTTCCCATCGGAAATGATTCATTTTTCTGAATTTTACAAAACCGTTAGTGGTCAAGAGAAGAAAAAAACACGGAACTCAAGTACAGAGATAGAAATGCTTTTGCTGTTGAATGAAAATATGTGTAGCCACATCTTTCCAAACGTTCACATCGCACTTCGCATTTATCTGTGCATGGCACCATCCAACTGCTGTGGAGAGCGATCCTTTTCGAAATTGAAAAGAATAAAAAATGAGGCGAGGAATTCCATGGGTCAAGAGCGACTCAATTTTCTCTCACTTATGAGCATCGAAAATGATGTTGTTGACTCACTTTTCTTCACTGATTTGATCCGCGACTTCGCCCTCAGAAAAGCTCGCAAAAAATCTATCTAACACATTATTCGTAGGATGAATGCTTATTAGCTTGATGAATTTGTATATTCGTTCGTTGTATATGTGAATTTCATTGTAATTTTTGATAGTATTGTATTAATGATTGATGTTATCTGATGCTTTGTTTCAATAACACAAAATGTTCAGTTGGTTCAGGTCGTGTTTTCAGCCTATTAACGTTAATTTTATATTTATGCTATATATCGATAGGGCCCCTGTCGAAATTTCAGCCAGGGGCCTCGTACAACCTTAATCCGCCCCTGTTTAAAGGGTTTTAGGATTTAAAAACAGTTTTCAATAAAGTTAGTGAACTTTAAGAGCTAGAACTTCACTGTTTGGTTGCTTACGTAGCTTCTATTCTGCTTACTCAATGTAATCGGAGCTTCTTGGGACACACATGCGATCGCAGTGAGGGCGAAACGCAACGCTAAACATGCATCTGCGAAACTGGTCGCTAGCTAGTCGGTGGTGTTCTTGAGCAAGGTACTTTTTACGGACATTGCCTGAACCCAGCGGATTAATGGATCCTATCAAATTGAAGGAACGTGTCTATCATATACAACACACTTTGAGCATGTTTTAAAATGATTTTTTCTCATCGCACCCAGATATACCAAATCACAAAGAAATTTGGCGCAAAGTGAATAAGCCACCATCTTTTTAATCTGGGAAAGACTCTTATAATCTTTTAAAGAAAACAATGCTTACATTTTACAGAATTTTTAAACATTCTCATATTTCTCTCATTTAAGCTTTCTAAAATCATTGTACTTTATGTTATTTAAATATTCGAACAGCAACTATCAGCTGCGCCTGCTAATCAAAAACCAACGAAGTGCTACTTTGCTATTCTGTCTTGTGTTTATTGTAACCTTTAGGAGATTTCTAGTATATTAAATTATATAACCAACATTGCCCGAACACACAATTCTGCATGGTATGGAGATATTTTAATTAATATCTTTTAGCATCCACGTAGTATTAATACTTCTCAATACTACAAGTGGAAATATTTTCCACGTTGCATGCAGACTTCCGGTTTGAGGCAAACAACTTGTGTTTAGCGCAACAATCCGGCTTACTTGGTGCTCAGCAATAAAAAACGATCATGACGTGAACACTGTTCTGAATAAAAAAAATATATAATCGGTTTAACTGTAAATGAATTACACATGTGGTTGCGAGTTTAATTTGTTGAGTCCAATTGTAGTAAAATGTAACATAGGGCCAATGAAGAATACATCTAAGGACCTGGGTAGAACAGAAAATGCATTAGTTTCGATATAATACAATATTTTCGCAAAAATATTTGTTTTTTATTGCCAATTGTAATAAAAAATTGCCAACCCATTTATCGTCCTATACCACAATTTGTTAGAAAATCTTAATTATCGCAATTACCTGTTTTATTTGTGGAATTGTTATTG
Source organism: Ciona savignyi (assembly GCA_000149265.1). Taxonomy (NCBI): domain Eukaryota; kingdom Metazoa; phylum Chordata; class Ascidiacea; order Phlebobranchia; family Cionidae; genus Ciona; species Ciona savignyi. The sequence goes on along the minus strand of CH002073.1, from coordinate 213,902 downwards.
TAAATAACTATTATCCAGCTCATCAGTGCTTAACTTCTTTGATTCATCAAACTTTTCGTCTAAAATGTATGTCGATTAAAAATATGAGAATATTTCAAAGAGTTGCTGCTGTTTCATTAAGAATAATCATCATTATTGATGATTAATTCTGAATAACAAGGCAGTGGTGTGGTAAAAACAAATTACCTGCTTCTGCTTCGTTCCATTCTAGCCATCTTCGTCGTCTTCGGTTATACGGAACAGTTGGAGGAAGTGGTGGTAGAGGGACTGCACGGCGCCGACGTCTACTACGGAAAACATCCGCAATACCTTGACAGATGTCGACCACAATCAGAACAAACAGAATAACCAGAAGTATCTTATTCATCTGTTAAAAATGATTTGATGACACTAACACAAAATGCAACGAGAAGTAAAACACGCTTACCTTTGTATATGATACCCACAAAAGGTGGTCTTCTTTAACTGAGAACTGGTAATTATTGGGAGTTTCTTTTTCCTTTAGTTTTCCTTTCTTCCTAAAACGCATCTTTGTTCACAGAAACTTCGATTGAGCCGAGTAAGCAGAAACAGACCGTGCTTTTCAGACAAAGGTTTGCAGATACGAAACGTCTCTATCATAAACACAACACACTGCAATAGCTCCAGTAACCCTACGGTCGTCGTGAGGTAATCTGACAATTACTTGTTTCGTAATTCCCTTGTCGTTTTTTTCATTTAGAAGAAAACATATTTATAAACATCAAAATCCTATTGGTTCAAACGCATGGCACGCAAGTTGCTTTTATTATGATATTATTCATTAATTGGCACACTGCATTCAAAAGGTTACCCGACCTCTTGTTTAAGATATAAGAAACAGCTTTTGTTTTCACCGAATCGTTTACTACATTATAAATCTGAATTAAACTTAATAAGTTAAACATACAATGATATGTGTCGTCGATTTTTGATTACATCGTATATATACAATACTGATATCTTTTTGTAGAAAGGTTATTTTAGGTCGAAATCGGTCGCTTGTCTTGAGAAAGTCACATTGACATTAAACCTAAAGAATTATTATTGGTTAAAAAAAGAAATAAAAAACACACTGCAATATCTCCTTTAACTCACTTTGAGCACATTTTTATCTGACAATATCTGTGGCCGCCTTTTTGTTGAAGACAATGGCCTTGGCAAGACAGTTGACTGTGGTTTAGGAGAAAAATCAGTTTACACAAGCTGGTAACTTGTCTCCAACCAGATATAATTGTACTTATTTTGGGATCTATGCATGGCTTTCTTAGTAGACTAAGATATACTAGCCCATTTATAAGCACCTAAACAACCGGTTAGTTTAAAAGAAATATTTACAACTGTCGAAACCGAGGGTCGGTGGATAAACGTCCCTTTCTTTGTAATTTAAACGTTTTTATTTCATATAATATATGTTTTTGTGAAAGCTGTGAGAAGGGATTTTTCATACAATGCCAAGTCTTTTGTGTTTATAAATCGTCTTGTTTTGCACAAATTTCTTTGTTCATTGTGCTTTACAGGGTGTTTAGATTTAAAACAGTTTTCGATAAAGTTAGTGAACTTTAAGAGCTAGAACTTCACTGTTTGGTTGCTTACGTGGCTTCTATTCTGCTTACTCAATGTAATCGGAGCTTCTTGGAACACACATGCAATCGCAGTGAGGGCGATACGCAACGCTCATGTGGTTGAGAACATTTCTATGTAATTAACGTTGCATTGTGATAAAAACTTTAAAAACTAAAACATTTATAGATGAGCTTTGTTATTTTTTGTTGTTAGATTGTAGCGTGTGTATGTATGTACTTAGTGTTGACCTAAACCAGCGTCAACCTTCCAGCCACCAGCATTGACTTTAACCACAAGGCAGTAACACATAAATCGGTAGATTACACTGTGCCTATTAGGAATTAAGAGAGCTATTCATTTTGTACTTTATGGCAGAGAAGACATTTCTACTGTTTTATAGGATAGGATATTCATGTTTATTCCCTTGAATGGGAAAACCAAGGGGGTTAACACACGCGCAATTATCAGATCACCTCGCGCCAACCATCGGGTTACCGGAGCTATTGCAGTGTATATATATATACATTCGTTTCTTTAATTTAGTACAATCCACTAATCCGATTGGTTCAGGCAATGTGGTCTTGACATGACCATTGTTTTTTTTCTCAAATCACTTTGCCACCTGGCTGTAGGATAACGGAGATTGCTAATGTTTAATAGTAACCAATAATAATTTATTAGGTTCAATGCCATGTGATTTTCACAAGACAAGCCACCGATTTCGACCTGATATAACATTTTGACAAAAATATATCAGTATTGTATATATTAAACGTAATCAAAAACCGACAATACACATGAATATATGTTTTAATTTAGATTTATTAAGTAGTAAACGATTCGTTGAAAACAAAAGCTGTTTCTTATATGTTGAACAAGAGGTTGGCAACCTTTTAAATGCAGTGTGTCAGTATATAATGAATATTATCATAATAAAATCAACTTTGTGTGCCAATCTTTTATTTAACTGTTCAACCACTTCGACCTAATATTTAGCAATAACACAAGGATAAACTAGCAATGCTACAATTATTTATTAGTTAATATTGCTAAAACCAATATCAAGGTAAAGACGGGTGATGAGTTCAGTGTAAAATAATTTGAGATTACAAATACTATGTTTATAACCATATACGTTTAATCAAAGTGGGATATGACTTTTGTTTTATGTTTAAAAACATCATGGGCGTTACCAAACGGGTAATCTTCATATTACCTCTCGACGACCATAGGGTTACCGAAGTTTGTGGTGGAAATGATTGAGACGTTTCTTTAAATTTGCTAGAACCTGTTCGTATCTGTAGACCTTCGACTGAAAAGCAACGTAAGAACAACCAAGCTGCACGGTCTGTTTTCTGCTTACTGAACTTAATCGGAGTTTCTGTGAACAAAGATGCGTTTTAGGAAGAACGGAAAACTAAAGAAAAAAGAAGCTAATGATAAATACCAGCTTTCAGTTAAAGAAGACTACATTTTGAGGGAATCTTCTAGAAAGGTAAGAGTACTTTACGTTTGTGTTGATGCCATTAACGTATATTCAACAGATGAATAAGATACTTCTTGTACTTCTCTTCGTTCTGTTGGTGGTCGACGCCATTCAAGGTAGGGCGGGTGCCTTCCGTCGTAGGCGGCGTCGACGTCGGGTACCAAGAACCGGCCCTCCACCACCACCCCCTGAACCTATTCCGTATGGTCGAAGACGACGGTGGACAGGTTGGGACGAAGCAGAAGCAGGTAATTTGTTTTTACCACACCACCGCCTTGTGGTCGAGGTATAATCATCAATAATGATGATTGTTCTTAATGAAACACAAGCAACTCATTGACTTGTTCTCATATTTTTATTCAATGAACATTTTAGATGAAAAAAATGATGAATCAAAGAAGTTAAGTACTGATGAGCTAGATGATGGTTATTTACAATAACAACCCCACGACCAATACAGGTAGTTGTGTTTTTGTAACATATTGTGTTTTCGTAACATAATAAGCAATGACAAATACAAATATTTTAATGAGCATATTGTATTATATCGAAACTAATGCGTTTTATGTTTCACGCAGGTCCTATGATGTTTTCTTCATTGGCCCTATGTTACATTTTACTACAATTGAACTCAATAAATTAAACTTGCAACCACATGTGTAATTCATTTACAGTTGAACCGAATATTTTCATTTTATATTGAGGATAGCTTTTACGTCATGATAGTCTTTATTGCGGAGCAGCTAATAAGACCGGTTGTTGTGCTAAATGCAAATTGTATGCCTCAAACCGAAACCCTGCATGCAACGTGGAAAATATTTCCACATGTAGTATTAAGAAGTATTAATACTACGTGGGTTCTGGAAAGATATTAGTTAAAATATATCCATAGCATGCAGAATTACGCGTTCTAGAAATTTTGATTTTATAATAAAATAAACTAGAAATCTCCTAGAGGTTACAACAAACAAAAGACACTACG
>CH002073.1:148983-162215 GCA_000149265.1 Ciona savignyi | reverse complement strand
TCATTTACACACATCATCATTGTTACTCAACGGAACACTTATTTACACGCATCATCATTGTTACTTAACAGAACACTCATTTACACACATCATCATTGTTAGTCAACAAAACACTTATTTACACACATCATCAGTGCTACTTAACAAACCACTCATTTACACACATTATCATTGCTACTCAACAAAACACTTATTTACACACATCATCATTGCTACTCAACAAAACACTTATTCACACACATCATCATTACTACTTAACAAACCACTCATTTACACACATTATCATTGCTACTCAACAAAACACTTATTTACACACATCATCATTGCTACACAACAAAACACTTATTCACACACATCATCATTGCTTTTAAACAAAACACTCATTTACACACATCATCATTGCTACTCAACAAAACGCAACAAATAACAGGATACCACTCGTCGTTTTCGACCAAGCATGGAGATCTTTTAATTTATTTAATTGGTTATACGCCATCTCAAGGGTACGAAATTTGTCCAATAATGCGAGTGGATTCTCTGCTACGAGTGGATATCTCGACCTCGTTGCATGTACTGTTTTGGTTTGAGATTACGAACTTGCGATTAGCCTTTTCAATTTGATTTTTTGATATACAGCAATAAAACAATCATTCGTGCAAGATAATTGTCAATATAAATTAACATAAATATAGTCGGTCTAACTGAAAAAATAAATACCTATTTTGTTGCAAGTTTATTTTATTAAATTCAATTGTAGTACAATGTATCATACGACCGATGAAGTTTACATCAGAAGACCTAGGTAAAATAAAATATAATTAAAAAAGATTAAATTAGTTTCGGTAAAATTGCATTTGTCATTGAAATATTTGATTTAATGTTGCTCTTTCAATGCAAAAATCTCTACCTAGTGGTGGGATTTAATAGATTTGCATGGGATCCGTCGAACCCGTTCTTGGAACGTCGGGATAATCACCGATCTTGCTTTTTTTTATTGAAATTGGACCTGTTAGGGAACCTGTTGTAAGAAGTACGATACAAAGGAGAACCTGTTTAACATTTTAAATTCAATCACTGTCCATAACCCATATATTGCGATTTTGTTGGAAATTAAATTATGTTTCATGTCTTGTGCATTCATTATTAAAAGTCGCCGGTTGGTTATCAGTAACATTTTACATAGAAAATCCGATTGTGTTTATACCACAATATGCCATAGACTCCTTTTTTGCGCAGTTACCCGTATTAATTGTGGAGTTTTTATTGTGAAAAACTATCATCCAGCTTTTCAGTGCTTATAAGTACTTTGATTCATCAGCTTCTACATGTAAAATGTATGTTAATAAAATAATAAAGAATACGATTGAACATAGAGAATATGACAATAGTTTTCTATAGTTTAATCAAGAAAAAAATCAATGATTATAGTTGTGGGATCACAAAACAAGTTACCCGCTTCGGAGGGATCATATGCGGGTTTAAAATCTGTATTCCGCCGGCGTCGTCGTCGCCGCCTAATATAGAAAACGTTCGGCTCACCTTTAATGACGTCGACCACCAACAGAACGAAGAGTAGTAACATCAGTATCTTCTGTTGAAAAAACTTTAATCACACCAACTTAAATTGCAGCAAAACGTGAAGTACTCTTCTTACCTTTGTTGAAAATCCCAACAAAAGATGGCTATGCTCATCTGAGAACTGATATTTATAATGAGTTCCTTTTTCCTTTTGTTTTTCATTTCTTGTTAAATAGCATCTTTGTATGGAGAAACCGAGTACGAAGAAACAGACCGAGCAGCAATGGAATTGCGACTTTGCGTCAATTTGGTAGAGAAACCAATAATCCGCTGGGTTCAGGCAATATCCGTTAAGCGGCTTGCCCAAGGACACAACCAACTAGCTAGCGACCAGTTTCGTACCTGCAAACTTTCGACTGAAAGGCGCCGCACTATAAAACCACCATACTAACCGGTCATAAAAATAAATCGGTCGTATTTATCATTAGGTCACACGACCGTTCTTTGTGAAATCCCAGTGGGCACTATGTAATTCAGTCATTTCTGTGCTGCTTGGTGCCTTGCTCTTGAAGTTAATGCTCGTGGCTGGAAGGTTGACGCTGGGTGTGATCAACCTTAATTTCGCAAGTTTTCAACTAATAAAATAAAAATAAAAAAACTCATCTGGTCCATCAGATAAACTATAACTGTTTCCATTTTTTAAGTTCCCAATATAATGTCAATTACAAATAACAATATAATGTTAATTACAAAGAACTCTCTCCAACCAAATGAGCGTTCTCTTTGCTACACTATTTTCTTTGTCGATTGTGCTTTAAAGGGTTTTAGGATTTAAAAACAGTTTTCGATAAAGTTAGTGAACTTTAAGAGCTAGAACTTCACTGTCTGGTTGCTTACGTAGCTTCTATTCTGCTTACTGAATGTAATTGGAGCTTCTTGGAACACACATGCGATCGCAGTGAGGGCGAAACGCAACGCTAAACATACATGTGCGAAACTGGTCGCTAGCTAGTCGGTGGTGTTCTTGAGCAAGGTACTTTTTACGGACATTGCCTGAACCCAACGGATTAATGGATTCTATTAAATTGAAGGAACGTGTCTATCATATACAACACACTTTGAGTATGTTTTAAAATGATTTTTTCCCATCGCACCCAGATATACCAAATCACAAAGAAATTTGGCGCAAAGTGAAAAAGCCACCATCTTTTTAATCTGGGAAAGACTCTTATATACTTTTAAAGAAAACAATGCTTACATTTTACAAAATTTTTAAACATTCTCGAATTTCTCTCATTTAAGCTTTCTAAAATCATTGTACTTTATGTTATTTAAATATTCGAACAGCAACTATCAGCTGCGCCTGCTAATCAAAAACCAACGAAGTGCTACTTTGCTATTCTGTCTTGTGTTTATTGTAACCTTTAGGAGATTTCTAGTATATTAAATTATATAACCAACATTGCCCGAACACACAATTCTGCATGGTATGGAGACATTTTAATTAATATCTTTTAGCATCCACGTAGTATTAATACTTCTCAATACTACAAGTGGAAATATTTTCCACGTTGCATGCAGACTCCGGTTTGAGGCAAACAATGTTTAGCGCAACAATCCGCCTTACTTGGTGCTCAGCAATAAAAACGATCATGACGTGAACACTGTTCTAAATAAAAAAAAGTATATACTCGGTTTAACTGTAAATGAATTACACATGTGGTTGCAAGTTTAATTTATTGAGTCCAATTTGAGTAAAATGTAACATAGAGGCAATAAACAATACATCAAAGCAACCTGGTAAAATAGAAAATGTATTAGTTTCGATACAATACAATATTTTCATTACAAAATATTTGTTTTTTATTGCTAATTGTAATAAAAAATAACAACTCATTCATAGTCCTATAACACAATCTGTTATAAAATCTTTATTATCGCAATTACCTGTTTTATTTGTGGAGTTGTTACTGTAAATAACTATTATCCAGCTCATCAGTGCTTAACTTCTTTGATTCATCAAACTTTTCATCTAAAATATATGTCAATTAAAAATATGAGTATATGTCAAAAAGTTGCTGGTGTTTCATCAAGAACAATCATCATTATTGATGATTATTTCTGGACAACAAGGCAGTGGTGTATTAAAAACAAATTACCTGCTTTTGCTTCGTTCCATTCTAGCCATCTTCGTCGTCTTCGGTCATACGGAACAGTTGGAGGAAGTGGTGGTAGAGGGATTGTACGGCGCCGACGTCTACTACGGATAGCAACCAGAGAACCTTGACAGATGTCGACCACGATCAGAACAAACAGAACTACCAGAAGTATCTTATTCATCTGTTGAAAATAATTTGATGACACTACCACAAAATGCAAGGAGAAGTAAAACACGCTTACTTAATAAATAATACCTACAGAAGGTAGTCTTCTTTAACTGAAAGCTGGTATTTATTGGGAGCTTCTTTTTCCTTTAGTTTTCCTTTCTTCCGAAAACGCATCTTTGTTCACAGAAACTTCGATTGAGCCGAGTAAGCAGAATCAGACCGCGCTTTTCAGACGAAGGTTTACAGATACGAAACGTCTCAATCATAAACACAACACACTGCAATAGCTCCAGTAACCATACGGTCGTCGTGAGGTAATCTGACGATTACTTGTTTCGTAACTCCCTTGTCGTTTTTTTTCGTTTACAATATGGCACGCAAAGTTGCTTTCATTATGATATTATTCATTAATTGGCACACTGCATTCAAAAGGTTACCCGACCTCTTGTTTAACATATAAGAAACAGCTTTTATTTTCACCGAATCGTTTACTACATTATAAATCTGAATTAAACTTAATAAGTTAAACATACAATGATATGTATCGTCGATTTTTGATTACATCGTATATATACAATACTGATATATTTTTGTCGACAGGTTATATTAGGTCGAAATCGGTCGCTTGTCTTGAGAAAGTCACATTGACATTGAAACTAAAGAATTATTATTGGTTAAAAAAAGAAATAAAAAAACACACTGCAATATCTCCTTTAACCCATCATTGGACACATTTTATCTGACAATTTCTGTGTTGGCCGCCTTGGGGTTGAAGAAAAATCAGTTTACACAAGTTTGTAACTTGTCTCCAACCAGATTTAGTTACTTATTTTAAGATGTATGCTTAGCTTTCTTAGTAGACTAGGATATACTAGCCCATTATAAGCACCTCAACAACCGGTTAGTTTAAAAGAATTATTTACAACTGTAGAAACCGAGGGTTAGTGGATAAACGTCTCTTTCTTTGTATAATTTAAACGTTTTTATTTCATATAAAATATGTTTTTGTGAAAGCTGTGAGAAGGGATTTTTCATACAATGCCAAGTCTTTTGTCATTATAAATCGTCTTGTTTTGCACAATTTTCTTTGTTTATTGTGCTTTACAGGGTTTTAAGATTTAAAAACAGTTTTCGATAAAGTTAGTGAACTTAAAGAGCTAGAACTTCACTGTTTGGTTGCTTACGTACCTTCTATTCTGCTTACTCAATGTAATCGGAGCTTCTTGGAACACATGCGATCGCAGTGAGGGCAAAACGCAACGCTCATGTGGTTGGGAACATTTCTATGTAATTAACATTGCATTGTGATAAAAACTTTAAAAACTAAAACATTTATAGATGCGCTTTGTTATTTTTTTTGTTAAATTGTAGCGTGTGTATGTATATACTTAGTGTTGACCTAAACCAGCGTCAACCTTCCAGCCACGAGCATTGACTTTAACCACAAGGCAGTAACACATAAATCGGTAGATTACAATGTGCCTATTAGGAACTAAGAGAGCTATTCAATTTGTACTTCATTACAGAGAAGACATTTCTACTGTTATATAGGATAGGATATTCATGCTTATTCCCTTGAATAGGAAAACCAAGGGGATTAACACACGCGCAATTTTCAGACCACCTCGCGCCCACCATCGGGTTACCGGAGCTATTGCAGTGTATATATATATACATTCGTTTCTTTAATTTAGTAAAACCCACTACTCCGATTGGTTTAGGCCAGGCATGGGCAACCCCTGGCACGCGTGCCCAACTTGGCACGCGAGCTCGTATTTCTGGCACGCTGGTTCAAGGAAATTAGATTCCTTTCTCTTAAAGATGATAACTTAAAAGTTGTTGTATTTTTTGAGCTTTGGCCACGTGTATAAAATGTTTATTACCGTAAGTTGTGAAGATTTGATTATTTATTACCGTGTTATTGTTACTCAACAAACACCAAAGAGTACAACAATCCGCTTGAAAATTTCGCAACCTGCTGCCACAGACGAATCGGACGTGAGAGAAATTTGTACGTTTGTGCAGCCAACCAGATGTAGTTAATATTTTGTTACTTTTGTTAGCAATTTGAGATACAAATGTTATAAATGTTATAAGGCTAAACATGATGTACCATGTACCAGTAAGGTTATTCGGTATCGGTAAAGGTCATAAATGCATATTTCGGCAAGTAAAAAAAGACCGGTAAACTTATTTCACATAAGCTCATCGTTACGTTTATCGAATTGTGTTAATGAGTGTAAAAATTCATCGTTGAACATACTTTTTCACCCGCCTAAGGTTTGCTCTATCAGTAATAGTACAGCGCTTGCTTATTTTGCAGTAAAGATAACAATTTAAAGTCTGTAAAACAGCGGTTCTCAAACTGGGGTCCGCGGTCTTTTGGGGACTGCGAAGCACCTTCCAAAAAATTTAAACGACGCTTCTGAAAAAAAAATTCTGTAAAATTAAGTTTTTACGCAACTTTTCTTCCAATCAACTTAACAAATACAATTTGTCATGAAAGCTTACAGGCTACATAAGCATTTATGACATCACAAAAGGCTATTTAATGTCACATTAGTGCAATTCAAAAGTACAAAACTCCTACTATAGTGGAAAATAGTAACTCCTATTATAGTAGGAGTAAACATTCAAAAAATGCCAAGGTCAGAGGCGTCTCGTTTTTTCTTAAGCCGTGCATCCGGGTTAATATGTTTTGTTTTAGAATTTCAACGTTGCTAAACTTTTCGTTTTACTTGCCTATTTTTTGAGGTGACCGTGAGTCATTTAATAAATTGCTAGGGGACCGTTGCGTATTTTTTTTAAAAAAGTTTGAGAACCGTTGCTGTAAAAAGTTTTTTCGTTTTTTTTGTCTCTATACCGAATGTTAGGACCATCAGCTAAGAAACTTCAAACTGATGTACGAGATGTATTTAAAGCTATTCAAACTGATATTTTCTTAGAAATATAACTTGAACCTTTTGAGAAAGTTTATTGTGAATGTTTTGTTATATTGTGTTTTCACTATTGGTTAATTTAAATAAATCATTTTTTCAAACCAGGCACCTTTAAGAATAAAAAAGAAATAGTTTCACGAAATGTTAGTCGGCACGCGGAAGGATTTTTCCATTAATTTTAGCAGATTTTGGCACCCAGGCCGAGAAAGGTTGCCCACCCCTGGTTTAGGCAATGGGGTCTCGACATGACCATTGTTTTTGCGCAAATCACTCTACCACCTGGCTGTGGGATATTAACGTATATTGCTACTGTTTTATAGTAACCAATAATAATTCTTTAGGTTCAATGCCATGTGATTTTCACAAGACAAGCGACCGATTTCAACCTAATATAACATTTTGACAAAAATAAATCAGTATTGTATATATTGAACGTAATCAAAAACCGACGATACCTATGATTATATGTTTTAATTTAGATTTATAAAGTAGTAAACGATTCGGTGAAAACAAAAGCTGTTTCTTATATGTTAAACAAGAGGTTGGCAACCTTTTAAATACAGTGTGCAGTTAATGAATATTGTAACTGCCGAATTGCAAAAGCAGCTACAGTATATCTGTTTGGGGGGTTTTGGGCCGTATGAAATGTTAAAGACTCCAACTTCAATCAAACGAATCTTTAGGTATTGAATTTGTATTTGCGTTGTACGAAGTAAATTGAAGTGAGTTTTCTGCGAAAGATTAAATACGCATTAGCATTCACAGATATATAAGAAATGACAATACAAATTAAAGAAGAACATAATCACTTACTAACTATTCGTGGCCTATTACACTCTAAAAAAAATTCACTCTTTTGTGACTCAAGTAGCCTCCCACTCTTTTAAAAGAGTGGAGCCAGTTAACTCTTTTAAAAGGACCAATGTTTTCATCTTTCAAAAGAGTCAAACCAATTAACTCTTTTAAAAGGAACAAAAATTCACTCTTCTTTTGAGTCGGTTTACTCTTTCTGAGGCAATAATTGTCTCTTTAAAAGATTGACCTATGCAGTTAAAATGCTTCTTAATCCCGTTATACTGTCATTCAATCAATACTCCAATAATGTTTTATTCTATCTTTATTTATCACGACATTGGATGTAAAAAGGATAGCAATGGTAACAGGTAACCCATACATATGTACACGAAATATATAGAACTGATTGATACATGATCCTGTATTATTTTATGCCCCAAAAAAAATATTGAATTTTAAAACCACGGACTGTTAAATTAATTCCCATAATTAATTATAATTTAGACCACATTTTGCATTGCTGCTAACAATGACCCCACAGAACAAAGAGCTGGTCTGCCTAGAACAATTACTTCAAAAAAAATAAAAAATGGAGACAATTTCTGGAAATAAGATATGTTGCACACCCAAAAGCAACAGAACAATTTAAAAAATGCATCTAATGCATCGCTTCCAAGAGATATTGCCGTAAAATCAGCAATTAAAAAATATTGGTCTGGGCAGCAACGATCACCAATAGCAAGAAGAAATGGCTGTGAACGCGCGATCTCTTTTTCTGCTGCGAAGTTAGCAGCATCTGTTCCAGCCTAAAAAATAAAAGTAAAACACTTTTACTCTTAAGAATATATGTTTATGTCTAAACTGGTGGTAGCTTAGGTCTTCTTAAGCAAGACATTAATTAGCATGGCTCCTACCCTAGTGGTTTTTAAATGGTAGTAAATTGTAGTACACATAATTATTGATCAGAATATTGTTGGTATTCAACACACTAAATAGGTATAAATGACATGACATACATGGTGAGTGGCATCTATCAAGCATGTTTTTATTTGATGAGAATTAAACTAAAAAAATGGTGCACATGCAGCATAAAACTTACCCCACGAAACTCAAAGACAAAAGGATTTTGTCTAGAAGTCGATTTTATGTTTAATTGCGGCAACAGCTTCTGTAGCAGGAGCAATGCCCTAAGGTTTTCTGAAAATAAAAGTAAGCAATAAATAAATAAGTATCATTCACAGATTGTGAATATCTTCGGGCAAACAATTGGTAAAAATTAACAAGACTTACTGTCTTTAACTTGTTCTAAGTTGTCGGTGACTGTGCTTAACTTCTTCTCTGCTACTTTAAAAACTTTGTCAACCAGCCCATCTTTAAATGATTCACTTAAAGGTTTAGCTTCAGGGAACATCATTGCAAGATTCCGTTGTAAACTGTAGAGGTATAAATCAAAAATAGTAAATTGAAACTTTTATCGCTTTTTAAATACTAATTATCATATGAATATTAATGTAAAATCAGTTATAGAGAAATTCTGAAATAAGTTTTAAAGAAAAAAGTTTGTCTGGCCCCATAGCTTGGTGGTGGGTTAGAGCGGTGTCTTTCAACCGAAAGGTTGTTCGATTAAAACCAACCGCTGGCTTCGGTTATGTCCTTGTCCTTGGGCAAACCAGTTAGCGGATGTTGCCTTAACCTAGTGGATTAATTGGTTAAACTAAATTAAAGGAAAAGTCTGAATCATATACAATACACTTCAATAGCTCTGGTAACTTGACCGTGGGCGGAAGGTAGTCTGTAATCTGACGATTGCCTGTGTGATAACTCTTCTGCAGTTTCCTATTCACAGGAATAAAACATAAATATACTAACTAATTACAAGTCTTATACCAATGCTCCATTGTCCACATCCACAAAGCGTGGATAGTGCGCACAAAAAGTTGTAATAGATGGTGCATCAACATCAACCCTCATGTCTTCTGTACTCAAAAGTCTCCTTAATTATCTGGTAGATGGCCGTTTTAGTTCCCGTAGAGGGAACAATGCTACGTAATTCAACAATCTAAAAAAATAGAATAATTATGTAAAGTTATACAGGCTTACACTGTTACCGATAAAACTTTTGATCAGATAACCTGTAGCACACTAACACAAGTAAGCAAGATACATAGTAACAAATAATTGATGTATTACCCTTTGTTTCAACAGTTTCATTTCATCAGAATCCCTGATGTCACACTGTATCCGTACTAGTGTTGCTGTCATAGGACGTAGAGTTTTCCCCATCTATACTCCGCTTTACTCCCCTCTTCTTGTAGGCTTTTTCGTCTATTGGCATGCTTCTACGTAAAGTTTTTAATCGATATTCCACATATCCATCAAAAGTTTGGGGATCATAGAAGTGTTCCTGAGTAAGAAAATCACAGTATGAATTCCTAATCCTATAGCGGTATAGCATTGTTATTTTCTAATAAATATAATGACCAAATACTTACATAGCCTTTCATTCCTGACCGGTCATATTTTAATTGTGGAAAGCTTGAAATGATACTCTTTGCAATTTCTATTTTTAGGTGCTTAGAAGGGTAACTGAAAGAAATTTAATAATGTAAAAGTATTCCCAATTAATAACTTAAGAACTAATAAATTCAGTGTATACCTGTATCGCCTATATATATATATATATATTGCTCTTAAGTTTTAATAATTATGTGTTCACATATATTCATATGTGCTTCAGAAGTTTGTTATCACATTTTATTAAAAAAAAGGACAAAATAGGTCTAAAGGGTTACAAGACTGCAAGTTAAACAATTAAATGCTAAACTTACTTTTTTTTAAATCCTAACTCAACTACCTTCTTCACCAAAATGTCAGTTGTAAGGTTAATAAATTTGCGATGATTGCGGCTGTTAAAGACTCCATCATGTTCTAGCTGGGTTATACACTGCTGGCCACTGGCGTCACTCATTATAAGCTCCTTTAAATCTTTAAACTAATGCAAACAAAAGGTTAGTTTTATCGGTTGGTTTAAAATGAGATTTTTATTTCAGACCTATATTTTTTAAAAAGTGTAAATCATTAATACAAATATAACAAACTTACAACTGAACTATTTTGATCTTGTGTAGTAGAAGTAGACATTACTATGGATGATGCAATTCGCCCTGGTGCCTGGGTGTACTTATGTTCCTTAATCAATCGCTGTACCAGCTTTCGCTGGCCAAGCGTGCAAAATCCAATCATTTTTAGATCATTATCATCCAACTCTATCAGAGTTTTTCCTTTAACTTGTTCAACTTGAAATAAAACAATGTGGATCAGACAATAAATAAAAGTCTATAAACTAGACTTAATCTTTCCATATATGGCTATATCTAGTCTATACATATATGTTTACATTACAATTTATGATTTTACAACAATATATTGAGAATTAGATTTACAGACCATATGGTCGTTTAGTATTATATGGTTTGTAATCAGCCAGGTGATTATACTGTACTACAAAAGTTGAGGCATCAGTCATTTTTGATACTAAATAAGCATGGTGGCCCACAATGGCCACATTTACCTACACACTGGGTATTTAGAGTTACCCATTGTCACTGTATTTTGACCACTAGCAGTACACTTGGGTTAGAGTTTAAACTTAGTTTCCACAGTTTTAGTAGGTAATTTCCCTCGTCCCCTCCTCTTAGTGTTGCCCGTTGCTTATTGCAGACCTCTTGCAAACCGAAGAGCTCAGCGAATATTTTAGTACTTCTAATACTCTATGACACAGCCTACCTTTTAATGCATCGGCAATCGCGTCACTCACTTGAAGGTGTTTTTTCAGGTAATTTATAACCTCAACGACCGTAAAATTAGTATTAAAATCTGCAAATTCCATTTTCTAGCCTACATACATTAAAACAGCATAAGCTTTAAACTACCATAAATACTAGGCCTATCATAAAAAAAACCTTGACACCCTTAGCGTATAAAAACCGAAAATATTGCGTTAAACTATGCCTTTAAAAGACTTGGGCTACGCGTAAACATAAACCGACTTGCTGCATAAAATGTCGTCTGCTTAAAATTTCGAAACACGAGGTGCGTGGAAAATTCCATGACGCAGCGAGAGAGTGAAAAGAAAAAAAGGAAATCATTGTAACTTAGCAACAAATGCGTTATCGCGAGATAGGAGAGAACAATCAACTCAATGAAAGACACGAAAGCGCTGTTTCAGGGGAAAAAGAGTTAATTCCGTCAAAAAAGGAACAAAATGCGTTTACTCTTTTATTTCGCTCAACGATTTGACTCAAGTTTTTTTAGAGTGTAAGGTTGCAATTCCTATAAGTTTCCGTTGATTCAATTTTAAGTTTAATTAACAAATATTCTGAAAATCAAAGGTTATTAATTAATACAAGATTACCAATTAAAAAGGATTAACTAACAGCTAAAATAGATTACTGCAAACCAATATATTGCGAAACACGTTTGGGCTATTCTCACATTTGGGCTTATATTCACACTTGAACATAGCATAGAAATCAAATAAAAATAAATAAACATTGAATTTTCGCAGTTACATTCCGGCCCCTTTAAGCGATGATATTTTCACAGAGAAATTGAAAAGCTTAACATAAAAGAAAATGCGAAAATCATTTTAACCACTTGTTGTGTAACAATAACGAAGGTTTGCACTTTGAACAACTAACTTGGCAAGTACCAAAGAAAAATTGAAAGTTGTAACTCAAGTAAACCATACCACACGTAGTCAGACAAAAGGCATAGCTTTGTAATTGGCCTGTCAAACACAGAATTTTTAGTTTGTAAACGGACACTTCGGACGGTTCCTGATTTATCAGGATAAGTTTCTATGACACGACCTAGAGACCATGTGTTTCTAGGCATATGTTCATCAACAATGAGCACCACATCATTGACAGCAAAATTCCGACAGTTTATTTTCCATTTTTGTCTTTGTTGTAGTAGTGGCAGGTATTCACGAAGGCCACCTTGTCCAGAAAATGTTTGCAAGATACTGCACTTGCCTCCATCGTTTGCGAGAATAAACATCCTTTTTGTCAAAGATCCCCAGGTGGCAAATTAGGTTGTTGTTTCAGGTGCAGCAAATGATTTGGTGTTAACGGTTCCAAGTCTAGTGGATCGTTAGACACAGTTGTCAAAGGCCGATTATTGATTATTCCTTCTACTTCACATAACAAGGTACTAAAACTTTCTTCATTCACTGTTTGTTCCTTGCACACTGAAGCGAGCACTTTACGAATCGTACGAATCTGTCGCTCCCAAACACCACCGTGGTGGGATGCACCTGGGGGGTTGAATATCCATTTAATTTGTTGTTGTAGGAGGTAGTTATGTATCGAACTTTGATTCCATTTTTGTATCTCATGTTGGAGTTCTCGTTCAGCACCAACAAAGTTTGTGCCATTGTCAGAGCGAATTTCTTGTACTTGTCCTCTTCTTGCTATGAATCTTCGAAGAGCTTGTATAAATGAGCTTGTGTCAAGGCTGTGTGCCACTTCTATGTGGATAGCTCTGGTTGTGAGACAGGTAAATATAACACCGTATCTCTTTAAGTTGCTTCTTCCCCTTACGTATAAGAAAGGGACCGAAGTAGTCAACACCAACATAGAAAATGGAGGCT
>CH002073.1:73866-120783 GCA_000149265.1 Ciona savignyi | reverse complement strand
TTCAGGTGCAGCAAATGATTTGGTGTTAACGGTTCCAAGTCTAGTGGATCGTTAGACACAGTTGTCAAAGGCCGATTATTGATTATTCCTTCTACTTCACATAACAAGGTACTAAAACTTTCTTCATTCACTGTTTGTTCCTTGCACACTGAAGCGAGCACTTTACGAATCGTACGAATCTGTCGCTCCCAAACACCACCGTGGTGGGATGCACCTGGGGGGTTGAATATCCATTTAATTTGTTGTTGTAGGAGGTAGTTATGTATCGAACTTTGATTCCATTTTTGTATCTCATGTTGGAGTTCTCGTTCAGCACCAACAAAGTTTGTGCCATTGTCAGAGCGAATTTCTTGTACTTGTCCTCTTCTTGCTATGAATCTTCGAAGAGCTTGTATAAATGAGCTTGTGTCAAGGCTGTGTGCCACTTCTATGTGGATAGCTCTGGTTGTGAGACAGGTAAATATAACACCGTATCTCTTTAAGTTGCTTCTTCCCTTACGTATAAGAAAGGGACCGAAGTAGTCAACACCAACATATGAAAATGGAGGCTTATTCGGGGTGAGTCGATCATGAGGAAGATCAGCCATACGTTGCACACCACGTGCTGCATTTGCTTTGCGACAATGCATGCAATTTGCAAGAACTTTTCTAACTGTGGAGTTTGCTTGAGTGATCCAGTATTTTTCACGAAGTACGGCCAATACATATTCTCTTCCCATATGACCGAAATTGGAGTGAATATCTTCTATAATCAAGGAAGCGATATGACTGTCTTTCGGAATTATCACTTGATGCTTTGCTTCATAGGATATTGGTGCAGCAGTAAGTCGTCCACCAACACGCAACAGTCCATCCTTCAGTATTGGACTAAGTTTAGCAATTGCACTGGACTTTAAATTCTTGCCACTAGAGACACAATTTAATTCAGAGTTGTAATACTTTTCTTGTAGATATCTTAGAATCTCGACTTCTGCTTTATTTACCTCATCAAGGGACAGAGGTGGGATTTTTCGATGCTTATAGTTTGTTGATGGGTTCTTCAAAACGGAGCGTGCAGCGTTCAGCAATCTGCCTTTATATCTTAAAATCCAAGCAAGGATTTCTTGGTACGATTCCAATTGGAATACTTGGTGGTAATGCAGTCCATAAATTGCAAACTTGGCATTGTAGTTAGACATGATTTAGCAATTCTTTTTACTTCTGGGTCTTCAGGTGATAAGTGTTCCAGAAATTCTGGTTGTTTAGGCCAAGCAACACAGGCCTTCCAAAGAAACTCAGGTCCATTTGTCCATCGTGTGCATTTTAAGAATGCATCAATTGAGAGTCCCCGCGATGCGTCATCCGCGGGATTTAGGCCCGTCGGTACGTATTTCCATTGTGTGGATGATGAGTTCTCTTTGATAGTTTCCACTCTGTTAGCAACAAAGGTGTGGAATACTTTATCTTCATTTGTGAGATACCGTAGGACAGTTGTGCTATCTGTCCAGAATAGAGATGAATTGATTGGCATCTGCAGCTCCTTGCGCAACATCTTGTCTGATCGGATTGAAATAGTTGCTGCACTTAATTCAAGCCTCGGAACTGACAAGCGCTTTAATGGGACAAGACGTGTTTTACCATATAAAATTGAACAGTGAACATCTCCAAGGCTATTCACCAATCGTATGTACGAAACTGATCCATATGATTCTTCAGAAGCATCCGAGAAATGGTGTAACTGTATATCAGTGACCTTACCAAACGTGTATGGTTTGTAACATCTTGGTACTTGGAAGTTTGACAATTTAGGTAATTGGTTTACCCATTTGAGCCATTTTTGTTGTTCTTTTGGTGGAATTCGTTCATCCCACCCTAACTTGGATTTGCACAGAGTTTGTAGCAATACCTTCATAGGCTGTATAACAGCAGCACCAAACCCCATTGGGTCATAGATTGAATTCACTACAGATAAAATTCCACGTCTGGTTACAGGTTTGTCTTTAACTTTGACTCTAAAACACAGAGAGTCATTTTCTACATTCTAGGATAGACCGAGTGCTCGCTCGACTGGTAAGCGGTCACAACTTAGATCCAAGTCCTGGACTAGTTTGGCTTGTTCAGATTTTGGGATAGAGGCCAACACCTCTCTGCTGTTACTGATCCATTTTGTTATTTGAAATCCACCTTTGACTATAAGTTCAGAAAGATCATTAACCAGCACCTTAGCTTCCTGAATAGTTGCAGTCGAGGTAAGACAGTCGTCGACATAAAAACAGTTATGTACAGTGTCAATGACAGTAGAACTGAAGCTTCCTCTGTTGTCATCTGCAGTTTTTCTTAATGCAAAATTTGCACAGCTTGGTGAGCAGATAGTACCGAACAAAAAGACAGACATCCTAAACTCTTCCAGTTCCTCCTGTATGTCACCGTGCTTCCACCACATAAACCTGAAGTAGTCTCGATCAGATTCCGTAACTTTTACTTGGTGAAACATTGCTTGAATGTCACTCATTAAAGCAACATTTTCGCGTCTAAAACGAGACAAAACTTCCACTAAATTGTTGGTTAAATCCGGCCCCTGTAAGAGATTGTCATTTAGGCAAATCCCCTTGAATTTGGCAGAACAATCAAACACGACCCTGATTTTATCTGGTTTTTCAGGGTGATATACTCCATGGTGGGGGATATACCATGTTTTTCCCAGTGGACCGGTTGTAGTGACCCTTTCTGCGTAGCCTTTGGTTATCATGTCTTGTACGAATAGTTTGTAGTCTTGATAAAAGTGAGGTTCCCGGATGAACTTCTTCTTCAAGTATGCAGCTTTTTGTTCTGCTTGTATCTTGTTGACTGGCATCACTAGGTCTTGGTTTTTGATTGGTAAGTCAATTTCGTAGTGACCATCATCCCCATGCTTGACAGATTTGGATACCCTTTGCATAAAGGTATGTTGTTCCACTGACATTTCCTTTTTCTCGTTGTTAATAGAGTCCATCACATCTGTGCATAGCTGACACATTGGGTGAGGTTCTGTTTTTATGAAAAAGCTTGATGGACGGTTTCTTGAATATATTTTCTTGCTCGGGCAATTGATTATCCATCCTACAGAAGTTTTAATTGCATAATGTCCGTTTGCAGCTCTTATGACGTTTTAAGGTTGCAGTATCTTTACATTGTCGTTTCCGATTAGCAAGCCAACTTCTGCACTAACTTCGGGGATGTGAATGTCTCTAAATTCCTTGTATTGGTCAACGTCATCCTGACATGGAATTTCAGCACTAGAGACGGGCAACTTGGAGTTTGAACACATAGGGTTTAAAGGAATGCAACTTGTCTCATCCAAGTCCAGTAATTCCAAATTTTTAATGACCTTCACTCTTCTGTGTTGGTGGTCTCCATTAATTGTTGATGTCCAAATATCTTTTACCGGTCCATTTACACCTAACTTGTTCATTAATGATTCTGTGATAAAAGAGGATGTACTGCCATTGTCTAGAAAAGCTTGGGTAATGATTGTTTGTTTGCTTCCTTTAACACGAATCTTAACAGGCAGAATTGTTAAAAGGTTGGGTGTGCCACCTTCCATTTGCTTTGTACTTGTTGCAGCAGAAATACATTCACCTTGTATCTCGGACTTTGGTTTGGAAACAGGGTCAGCAATTTTAGGTTTGGTTAGAGACCGTTCTTGTTGTACATCAAAATCCAGGTGGATGTAGTAATGTGGAATGCCGTCCAGTGCAGTTTGGCTTACTACATGGCTGTTGTCTAAAACAATTACGTACAATGTGACCAGCATTTAGACAAGAAAAACACAAATTTCTTTCAGTAACAAATCTCTTACGGACTTCGAAGTCCCAACTTCGAAATTTTGAGCATTGATTGAGATAATGCATCCCGTCGCATAGTTTGCACCTTGGTACATTTTCCCATTCTGTTGTCATTCGAGTTGCGAAGCTCATTCCTCTTGGTTTCTGGTAGTTCATCCGTGGTGCAGCGACAGCTCTCATTTGGCTGGGCGATTCGTATATATAGCAAGTTGATTCACGGGTTTTCTTATGAACATATTTGGATAAATCTTTGATGCTGATTTCGTTTTTCGTATTATGTAGGATTTCATCTGCTAGTTGCAACCAGCCTCCTTGCCATGTGGTTGGAAGTCGCTTCAGAATTTTTGTAATAGTTTCCATATTGTCTATATTGTATAGATAGTTTATGCTTTCTAAAGTATTCATACAAGCTTTTAGTTTTGCCGAAAACTGAAGTAATGTTTGTTTGTCCGTCACATGAATTGTAGGACCATTTACAATAGTATCTAGACAGGCACGTGCTATCTGATGTCTTTGACCGAAATACTCTTGAAGCAGTTGTCGTGCTGTTTCAAAACCTTCATTTGGTGGCATTAGGAAACATCCTTTAACCAGTTCTTGTGCAGATCCACCAGTATATTGTGACAGGTAAAACAGTTTGTCTCTTGGATCATCAACATATTTTGAAACAATTGTGTCAAAGGCGATAATAAAGTTAGGATAAGAAGCAGGATTTCCATAAAAAATAGGAGGCTCTCGTTTGGGAATACCAGGTGGTTTTTGGTAACCAGAAGGAAAAATTGGGTTATTGGTGGGGGTAAAACTTATGTCATTACTATGTGTTGTAGGAGTACAAATTACATTGGGAATGCTTAGGTTTGTGTCACATTTGGGTGGAACATTTTCCTCACAAAATGATGGGAAAATTTTTGGTTTTTCATAATTTTCAGGTATGGATTGGGAAATGTGAGATACATTAACAGGTACAATAGGACGAGAAATATTATTACAAACACAAGCTACATTTAAATAAGATTTGGTACCTGTAAGCAAGGGAACATTACTTGTATTGGTTGTTGATACATGTGGGGCATGGGAGTTCATCTCTCCACTATCACAAATGACTTCTGTCGCCATATGGGTTTGGTTTGATACCGGTGTCCCAGTTAACTCTAGTTCAACTGATGCTTTATGTATTTCAGTTTGGAGCTCAATTTCCCTTCGTCGCTGTCGGTATTCAATCTCCTTCTCCTCTCTCGCTTGATGCCGTAGCAAGTCCTCGTGCTCTTTTTGTTTTACTCGCTGAAGCTCTTCCTGCTTCTGCTGATTATTTCGCTGAAGTTCTTCCTGCTTCTGCTGATTATTTCGATGAATTTCAGCTTTCTCAAAAGTCATGCGTTCTTTAAATTGTTGAATTTCCAGCTCATTTAGCTGCCGTTGATTATTTAGTTCTATGAGCAAAGTTGCTTTCCTTGCCCTTGCACTACTCCTTGAACTTCTGCTTGACCCAGAGCGATGTGATTTGGTATTGCAGGAACTCTTCGTCTTCCCACTATTGAATACACTATCCTCTGGTTCAACCACAGAGTTTGCTTGCATATGATAGGATTTGGATCTAGTTATCACTGGAGATCTACCCATGTCAGATCTAACCTTGGTTGCAACTGTGGCTGTAGCACCTGCTTGGTTTTCTTCAGAATTGGTTGGCACAACTTGGGTTTCATCAGGATTGGGTTGTGACTCTCTGATCACTTGGTTTCCTTCAGACATGGATGTCGTACCTTGGACTTCTTTAGAACTTGGTTGCAGTGCTACATTTGGATCAGCTGTTGGTTGGTTAGCTAACTCCTCTTGGGTGGACTCACTAGATGTGGTATCCATTGAAATGCAGGAATAGTTAAAAACCGATGTAACTGCCGAATTGCAAAAGCAGCTACAGTATATCTGTTTGGGGGGTTTTGGGCCGTATGAAATGTTCAAGACTCCAACTTCAATCAAACGAATCTTTAGGTATTGAATTTGTATTTGCGTTGTACGAAGTAAATTGAAGTGAGTTTTCTGCGAAAGATTAAATACGCATTAGCATTCACAGATATATAAGAAATGACAATACAAATTAAAGAAGAACATAATCACTTACTAACTATTCGTGGCCTATTAAGGTTGCAATTCCTATAAGTTTCCGTTGATTCAATTTTAAGTTTAATTAACAAATATTCTGAAAATAACAATCAAAGGGTATTAATTAATACAAGATTACCAATTAAAAAGGATTAACTAACAGCTAAAATAGATTACTGCAAACCAATATATTGCGAAACACGTTTGGGCTATTCTCACATTTGGGCTTATATTCACACTTGAACATAGCATAGAAATCAAATAAAAATAAATAAACATTGAATTTTCGCAGTTACAAATATTATCATAATAAAATCAACTTTGCGTGCCAATCTTTTATTTAACTGTTCAACCACTTCGACCAAATATTTAGTAATAACACGAGGATAAACTAGCAATGCTACAATTATTTATTAGTTAATATTGTTAAAACCAATATCAAGGTAAAGACTGGTGATGTGTACAGTGTAAGACAGGTTGAGATTGCAAATACTATATGTTTTTAACCATACGTTTGATCAAAGTGGGATAGTAGTAAAACGTCATGGGCGTAACAAAACGGGTAATCCTCATATTACCTCTCCACGACCGTAGGGTTAAGTGTGTGGTGTAAATGATTAAGACGTTTCTCTAAATTTGCTAGGACCCGTTCGTATCTGTAAACCTTCGACTGAAAAGCAACGTAAGAACAACCAAGCTGCACGGTCTGTTTTCTGCTTACTGAACTTAATCTGAGTTTCTGTGAACAAAGATGCGTTTAAGGAAGAACAGAAAACTAAAGAAAAAAGAAGCTAATGATAAATACCAGCTGTCAGTTAAAGAAGACCACCTTTTGAGGGAATCTTCTACAAAGGTAAGAGAACTTCACGTTTGTGTTGGTGTCATTAACGTATATTCAACAGATGAATAAGATACTTCTTGTACTTCTCTTCGTTCTGTTGGTGGTCGACGCCATTCAAGGTAGGGCGGGTGCCTTCCGTCGTAGGCGGCGTCGACGTCGGGTACCAAGAACAGGCCCTCCACCACCACCCACTGAACCTATTCCGTATGGTCGAAGACGACGGTGGACAGGTTGGGACGAAGCAGAAGCAGGTAATTTGTTTTTACCACACCACTGCCTTGTGATCGAGGTATAATCATCAATAATGATGATTGTTTTTAATGAAACACAAGCAACTCATTGACTTGTTCTCATATTTTTAATCAACGAACATTTCAGATGAAAAAAATGATGAATCAAAGAAGTTAAGTACTGATGAGCTGGATGATGGTTATTTACAATAACAACCCCACGACCAATACAGGTAGTTGTGTTTTCGTAACATATTGTGTTTTCGTAACATAATAAGCAATGACAAACACAAATATTTTAATGAGCATATTGTATTATATCAAAACTAATGCGTTTTATGTTTCACGCAGGCCTTATGATGTTTCTTCATCCGCCCTATTATACATTTTACTACAATTGAACTCAATAAATTAAACTTGCAACCACATGTGTAATTTATTCACAGTTGAACCGAATATTTTCATTTTATATTGAGGATAGCCTTTACGTCATGATAGTTTTTATTGCGGAGCAGCTAATAAGACCGGTTGTTGCGCTAAATGCAAATTGCTGGCCTCAAACCGAAACCCTGCATGCAACGTGGAAAATATTTCCACTTGTAGTATTAAGAAGTATTAATACTACGTGGGTTCTGAAAGATATTAGTTAAACTATCTTCATAGCGTGCATAATTACGCGTTCTAGAAGTTTTGATTTTATAATCTAAAAAGCTGGATATCTCCTAGAGGCTACAACAAAGATAAGGCTGGATAACAAAATGACATTACGTCCGTTTTTGGTTTAATTACATAGAACTGTCTCCAGCCATTTTAACGTTGCGTTTCGCCATCACTGCGATCGCATGTGTGTTCTAAGAAGCTCCGATTACATTGAGTAAGCAGAATAAAGGCTACGTAAGCAACCAAACAGTGAAGTTCTAGCTTTTAAAGTTCGCTAACTTTATCGAAAACTGATTTTTTAATGTTAAAACCCTAAAAGCCACAATCAACAAATAAAATTGTGCAGTAAAGAAGACTTGTAACAACAAAATAATCTGTTTTGCATGAAGGGTCGCTTCTTTGAAGGTTATATTTGATCAATACCGCTTGTCTTTTGCAAGTTACTTTGGCATTAAACCTAAAGAATCATTATTGGTTACTAAACAACAGTAAAAGTCTTCTCTGCCATGAAGAACACAGGGCATTATCTATTTTAACCCGCTATTGTGCATATTGCAATCTGACAAGTTTTGATCCATGTTACGTTTTTCACACTGCTATTCTGATGATTTCTTATTTATTTTATATTTTAATTTGCATTTATCATGAGGTGGCTGGCACCTACTTTGATAACCGCTTGGTTTCTTGATGTCTCCTTGTTAAACTACAGTTTAATTTATTTTTGCATTGATGGTATTTTGTTGCTGTGCGTTTAACACATGAATATGTTTAATCAATTCATTAATACTTCTGTGTTGGCCGCCTTGTGGTTGAAGACAATGGTCTGAGGTAGACGGTTGACTGTGGTTTAGGAGAGTATTCAGTTTTAAACTAATAAAATCTTAGAAAATGCGTTCATCTAACATTAATCCTAAATTCAAAACGAAGACAAACGCTTACATTTTTTCACAGTTTCAATTTATACAGTTTTTATCCTGAAACTATCTCCAACCAGATAAGTGTTGCGTTTCGGAATTCACTGCCGTATAAGTTGTGGTATTTATAATATATATGCATGGTTTTATTAGTAGATTAACATATATACTCGGCCAGTAATACGTACAGCTCCTTAATAAGCTGTTTAACCAAGGGGTTAGGGGATAAACGTCTGTTTCTTTGTGATTTAAACGATTTTATTCCATATGATAGATGTTTGAATAAAAGTTGTAAAAAGCGGCCCTTCCCATGAAGCCTATTTCCTTATAAGTCGTCTACGCTGAGCATTTGTCTTTGTTGTTTGTGCTGTTTGCGGATTTAAGATTTAAAAACAGTTTTCAATAAAGTAAGCAAACCTTAAGATCTAGAACTTCACTGTTTGGTTGATGACGTGGCTTTTATTCTGCCTACTACATGTAATCGTATCTTCTTGGAACACACATGAGATCGCAGTAATGGCGAAACGCAATGCTAAAATGGCTGGAAACAGTTCGATACGTAAACAACAATAAGTTGTGATAAAACGTAAAGCATGGAAACATCAATTAGAGTTTACCTGATGGATGCATTTTTATTACTTTGTAAGTTTAAAACATGTGTAATCTTGATGTTGCACCTTACATTTAGCGCAACAATCCGCCTTTTTTACTGTACAGCAAACAAACGATTATGGCGTGAATATTATCGTCAATATAAAATGTATATATTTGGTTTAACTAAAAAAAGAACTTTACATTTTGTTGCAAATTTAATTTATTGAGTTCAATTGTAGTAGCATGTATTAAAGGACCAATGAAGAATACACCATTAGACCTGGGTAAAACAAAAAATGAATTAGTTTCGGTATAATGTAATATTTGGCATGGTATTATTTAATTATTTCGCTGCCGATTAATTGTAATGCAGAAGAAAAAAACATTCATTCTGCTGTTGTTGCGAATGAAATTATGTTCTGTATTTGGCATATCACAAACACATTCGTAGGAAAGCCAATCGTGTTTTACCACAATATTTTATTAACTCATACTGGGTTTATAGCGGCCACGTCTAATTTTACCAAATTTTAGTATCCTTGTTTTTAGACGTGTTCTAACGACTGTCGTTTTGTCGATTTTTCCCGTTTTCCAAATTATTACTTTTTTAATAGTCCTGATTTATGTTTTCATCGTAAAAACAAAAAATAAACTATACTAATATATCGCAATTACCTTTATTAATTATGTAGTTGTCATTGTAAATAACTGTCATCTAGCTCATCAGTGCTCAAGTTCTTTGAATCATCTTCTTGTACATGTAAAATGCATGTTAATATAAGATAATGTGTCAATGAATTGCTGGTGTTTTATAATGAACAATCATCATTATTGATAGGGGTACCTGGACAACTAGGCGATAGTGTGGTAAAAACAAATTACCTTCTTCTACTTCGTCCCAATGCGACCTTCGTCTTCGGCCATCTTGAATAACTATTCGCCGCCGTTCAGTCCGTCGCCTACGACTAAAAGCAACTAATGAACTTTGACTGACGTTGACCAACATCAGCACAAACAGAAGTATCAAAAGTATCTTATTCATCTGTTAAAAATACTATAATGACACCAACACAATGTACAACGTATTCATCTTTTTGAAACAGGATTGATGACACTAACAGAAACTACAGAGAAGCTTACTCTTACCTTTGTCTTTGATTCTTAACTGAGAACTGCCATTAAAGGAGTTTTTTAGTTTAACGATTCTTACTAAAACGCATCTTCGTCCACAGAAATTTCGATCGAGTCGAGTAGGTAGAAATAGAACCAGCAGCTTTGTTGTTAGTGCGTTACCGTTCAGCCAAAGCGTTTGGATACATAAGGTAATCTACCAAAATTAAAGAATCGTCTCAATCATACACAAAACAAAACTATAGCTCCGATAACCCGGTTGCTATTACTTTTTTTGTTTAAAATTCGGCATATGTATCGGTGGCGCTAATCATTCGGTCACACAATAGTACAACACAACGTATTTTCGCAAATTGTTTCCTGGAACTGTCTCCAACCAGATGAGCGTTGCGCTACGGATTTCACTGGCAAATATTTAGTTGTGTAATTTATAAAATAGATGCGTGGATTTCTTAGTAACTGCAGCTATGCCCGGCCGAGTAATACTTGACGCACCATGATAAGTTGTTTTATTTTAAGATTTATTTACAACTGTAGCGTTTCAGCCCAATTTATTGTTGCTCGGTCTATTACCTCGACCGCCACAATGCAACTAGACGCTCACAACGGCACAACTCGTAAATACACAACTGTACATCTCACATTACTGTACAGAACTATCCTTCGCCAATTGCCTCTTACTTAAAGCACAAAGGGTAAACGAAATATATAGAGAAAATCAAGCAAATCAAGTCAATAACGTAAAATCGGCGAGCGTCCAAAAATACAAGGAATTTAAACCCACGACATAGAAATAAAACAAAACTTTACACAACACTGGGAAACCTAGAAAACCGAAAGCTGACGAACAAATGTCTGTAAATTCGTGCGTTTAGAGATTTTCATATAAGAGATGTTTTTTTATGGAAGACCAAGCTGCCCGAGGTGACCAGATTTTCCAAAGCCGGTTCTTTTCATTATGAGTCGTCGTCTTTGCTGCAATTTTCTTTGTTAATTGTGCTGTTAAGAGATAAAAGATTTCAAAACAGTTTTCGATAAAGTTGGTAAACTTGAATAGCTAGAACTTCACTGTTTGGTTGCTGACGTAGCTTCTATTCTGCTTAATCAATGTAATCGGAGATTCTTGGAACACACATGCGATCGCAGTGATGGCGAAACCCAATGCTAAAGTGGTTGAAAATAATTCCACGTAGTCAACAATACATTGTGTTGGAAAATATAAAAATTAGGTATTATAGGCTGTCTGCGTTTTGTATTTGAGATTTTTTAAGAACAAAGAGATTCAAAACAAGAAATTATCATCCACGTGTTGAGTACCACTATTTAAAAAAACAACATTCTGATTGTACGGTGGGCCCAGCCGGATCCATAGTAGCGCCAGTACCAGGCATGTACGCCATAAAATACACTTGGTATGTCTTATACAAAATATGAGTCCCAATTTACCAATCCAAAATTTATATTCAAGTTCTCCGAATAACGTAGGGTAACACTTAACAAAGAAAATGAAAAAAAACAGGAAAGGGACACTAAAAGGCAAAAATAAGGGACACTAAATGGAAAATAGCGAAAATAACGGGAATTGGTTACTAAACAGCAGAAATATTAACAGATTATTCAGTCGGAAAACACAGTCAGTTTTAGATGTTTTAAATAAGTAAATGATTTAAAGTCACCTGGGTGTGTTCCAACCCACGTTTGTAAATGTACGGAACTATCGCCGCATCTATTCTGTATCAACAGGACTCATAACAGTCGTTTAAAACTCACTAGGGAAATGGCAGAAATCATTCCTGAATATATTTTGCATCTTAGGATTCACCACGGCTGGTTGAAGTCTATGTTGATAAACCACCGTATTAATTCCTTCACTTATTCTATAGCTGCAGGAGTCAAGCAAGTAGGTTAAAAGCTAGTTAAAACTTACAGTTCTTCCAGTACCCATTCTCTAGCCACCGTAGTGGGATAAACCCATGTTTAAAAGGACGGAGATTTTTTCTAACCATTTCTAAATAAGCAGGAGTCAACTTAATGTGTTGAACCCTAACTTGGAATAAGATGGAAATCCTTACGTAACCCATTATGAAGTTGTTAGAGTCTGCAGACGGGTTAAAAACAAAATTGAAAATGACGAACCTTTTTTTACCGGGCCAAGTTTCGAACCCTGAATAGCCTCGTTACTAGGAACGTTTTTGTATAGGAGTATAGGATTAGGTATATGTATCGGTCGGGTTAACCACTATGCTTTTTTGTATTTTGTATAGGATTAGGTATATGTATCGGTCGGGTTAACCACTATGCCACACGACGGAAAAATGACGAATCATTGTCACCGTAGTGGATTAAAACAGTTGTTGGAAATTACGGGTATCTTTGCTTACCCATTCTGATTCCGCAGCTGTAAATAAATCCCATCATTTTCAACAAGGGTTTTACGCCACTTGATTAAATCGTGCAGCTACAGAAGGGGTTCGACAATATTTCCAATAAATTGTTTTACGCCACTAGGTGTCTCATGGGTGAGAAAACGATTCCTGCAAATTTTCCTATGGTGCTTTATGTACGGTCGTGTGGACGAATGGTTAACGCGACCGAAATATATACCAATACCTTATATAAAAAAACGGAGTGACTAGTCCATCATTGGGTCGAAACTTGGCCCCGTAAAAAATGTGACCGAGTGATCGTGTGGCCGAGTGGTTAACGCGACCAATACATATACCGATTTCTATACAAAAAACGGCCTTTGTAACAAGCCCATCATGGTTTTGAAACCGTTTAAAAAAAGTATATATATAATAAAAAAATACTGTTGTGTTTTGCCCCTTTCCACGGGTGATACCTAATCTAAAACAATATTTATTATTTTTGTAACCGTTATTTAATTATTTTTATTTAATCATCCTAGCACATGCGATTTCCTACCAAAGGCGCTTGTACAGTTTCCATTTTGTGTTAAAGTGAACGTAAAATTACTTAAAGAATTTGATTTTGACCGTCTAGTATTGCATGGATATGAGCTATTGTTAAAATAGTTAAAAGCACGTTATGTGTAAGAAGATTGTGGTGTATTGCGTGAATGATTAATGTTGTAGACAAATTTGGCCAGTGTTAAATATTAATCCGTGTGGTTCTATTTAAATAAGAAATAACAATACTTGTTTAGATTTAATGGATTGGTTGTTATAATGTTTTTGGTTTCAATGTTTTTGTTTTACCTTGTGTTATATGCTTGTTTGCTTCACGTTTGCACTTTTTATTTGTGTTCACTACTGCTTTAAGTGTCATTTTGACACTTCCGCGGGCCTTTCCGCCGATTCTGCCAGCACGCACATATTATTGGTTTACAGCACTCATAGCATTTCGCGCCCTAACTGTTTTCTGGTCTGGACGCATTAGCCAAGTCAGTTCTCGATGTACCTCCAGACAAGCGTATGGTGTTTTTATTGGGTATCAAATATCGAGTACAGTGTATTAAGTATTATTGAGTACCGCTATCGAGTACCAGTTAACCCATGCGGTAGTTTTATTTATTTTATTTGTATTAATATTTTATTAAAGCGCCCTATGGTATTGGCGTATTGCGAGTAGTAGACTAAGGTGAACAGGTCTTAATATTGGACGTTAAAACCACTCTGAAGCGCAAAAGACGCTACGAAATAATAAATCTTATGTTAAGGTAATAGAATATATAGACAGAAGAACGTACACGTTTAGCAAACGTTAATTGTGATTTAAGAACTAGAATCGCTGTACACTGAATGTACGACAGCCTAAAGCCTATGTTACATTATTCATTTGTTGTTGTTATTAAATTATTACGGATGTATGCTATATTATGTTTACACAGGGGAAATGGAGTTAAGATGCAAGAAATCGTCTTATGTTTTAAAAGAATTAAACATCGCTAATGCAGAGGAGGTGCAACAGTTTATTGCGGACCATTATTCGACCCGAGAACAACTTAGGATTGCTTTAAATATACCACCCTCCGATATAATTCCGCTTGATAAGTTCAGAGCGAAATTTTATTTGAAACACAATGCCTCAATTGGAATTTTTGAGGAAAAATCGGGAGTTTTGGTTGCAGTTCAACTTAACTCAATTCAAGAGAAACAAACAAATGAACATTCCAAAACGAAAAACGAAGAAATAGATCGACTTACAGATAAATATCCATGGAGTGTGACAAGAAAAATATTATTAAAGAAATTTGAACTGAAAAATCGGTTTGAATTCTTCCAAACAGAAAAAATAATGATGGGAAATATGATTACAGTTCATCCAAACTACACGGGAAAAGGTCTTGGTCGGTTGCTCTGTAAGGAATCCCTGAAGATTGCAACCAAGTGTGGTTGTGGTGTGGCGGTTTTATTGTCAACCTCATTTTACTCTCTGAAAATAGCTCAATCATTGGGATATACAGCAGTAAAGAGTTTTGATGTTCAGTCCTATGTCGATGAAACAACTGGTGATGCACCTTTCCAGCATATAAGACCACCACATAATATATACAACCTCTGCTACATACGAGTTTCAACACCGCCATTGTAAAATGACATTAAAATTTACTCGAATTTTTGGACGGTCTTATACAATTATCTAACATTTAGTCATCTAAAAACCTAAAAAACAATAATTCAATTCGGTAATAACACTTTTTTGCAAGCCATACCTTACCAATCTAGTTTTTAACTTTAACACGCTTTTCGCTTCCTTCCTTTCGCGTTTTATATTTCTAGGTAAAAACACTTTGGTTACAAGATTTAGAGTTGGATATTTACATCACGTTGTCAATTTTAACATGTTTTAATAATACCGCCAAACAATTCTGTAAGTTGATTATACTGTAGCGATCTCATATGTTTACATAAGATTTATGGCCGCAGCCGGCATTTGCGCTGACATTGCGTAATCACTGAACGAACTATTATATAATTTAATCGCCTCAATTACTGAATACAATTGATGTTATCAAACTACTGAAGCTTTGATCAACGAACCACAGAAGACAGTAGTCAAGTCAAGTTTTACGAAGAAAAGCTCAATTAACTAGAGAGTGTCAACCACGTGTTTAACCACCACTATTTGAACACTTTTTGTATGCCATATATTTATGCTACAGGGTCCCTAACCACATTTTGTATTTTATACACTGAGTTTGTAGTTTGTTTCTGCAAGCATAAACGCATGGGTCCCATAGTTATTAAACCAAACTTCTTTTCCATGTGAAAGTAAAAAAATAAACGTCTTAAATTTACGAACATTTCACCACAAATGTTTTAAATTAAAGCTTCCTTTTAAGCGCTGTATTGAAATGAAGCTGAATTCCCAAAACAGCCCGATTTAGTTTTTCGTGGTTTCAGGGAATTACTGGGTTTAGTAAATAAGTTTCTACTGGGTTTATTACGTAAGTTTCTGTTTTTACATATGTGGGTTACGTTATATAACACTTCTTTTGTTTTAATCTGATTTGTCGATCTCCTTGTCTGATTTGTCGATCTCCTTGTTGGAGATGTCAGTACGATATGGCATACCTGCTGTTACAATCATAATTCAGGAACATATCTCCGTTTTTAAAGGAATTACCCTAATAAATGTTTTCTTTCTTTTAATTGAAACAGAGTGTTTAATGGTCTAACATTTTACCAAATCTGATTCAAATTGGAGCTGCCGTTTAAGCGATATGCGCAAAAAAGCTATTTTTTTAGAAAAAATACCGCTTTGGTTTTTAAAGTCTCGGGGGAATTTCCCTGGATTAATTATCCAAAATTTTAGTTTCTAAATATCTAGCCCATGTTGTCTAACAAATAGCAAAGTTTGATTTCGGATACATTTTTTCTTCTTGTAGTTGTCGGGTCGACATTGCATGCCTGTAACAATCATGATTTGACAACAAAAGCTTATTTTTTTAGGATATTTCCCTAAGTAATTTTTTTATTTCTTCTAATTGTTAAATCAGTTACTAATGCACTTCCATTTTGTCAAATCTGCTTTAAATTAAAGCTACCGTTCAAACGCTATGCGCAAAAGAGCTAATTTTTTAGAAAAAAATACCGTTTTGGTTTTTAACGTGCCAGGGGAATTCCCCTGGATTTATCACCCAGAATTTTAGTCTGTGCATTTCTAGACCATGTGGTCTAACAAATTACCAAGTTTCGTTGTGAATCCATTACCCCTTTTGGTAGATGTTGGGTCCACAAATCATACCTGTCAAGCGTTTGACGAAAAAAAAAGAAAAAAAACGGACAAAAACAATATGTGTCCCATTTTTCCAAATGGGACCCATAATTAGCGCACCTCCGAAAGTCGAGACAGCGCGTAGGGAATCGCAGGTGTTATAACTGGATTACCTGGGGCCTACCAGGAACGATCTATAGCACAATATGCAAGCGGCCTGCAACGGCTCCCTGCAATATCATTCACGGCTTGCTTAGGACATTTTAGGCTTCATACTATGGCACATAGAATAAAATCTTTATAAGCATTCTAAACGGTAAATGCATGATCGCCATAACATGTCTAATTTTCCAATTCCTCATGCCCATCATTGAATTGATGTTGCTAATGCAGAGACTTTACTGAAGAATCATATAAAACCATGTTACTAACGAGCCCATTACGATTTCCAAACTTATAGTCTCGTAAAAAGAATGTGCTACAATATTTCCGCATGTATTAACCATCTGCATGTTTAAAACTAACGTCCACCAATAAAAGGTTACTAACAAACAGGATGCACGGAACTCCTTTATTTTTTTAAACGAGCCATATTTGAACCCATAATGCCTTGTTACTAACGTTAACGCGATCGATACATAAACCAACTTCCATACAAAAACGATTCTAGTGCAGCCTCCTTTAATTTTTTTACTGATGTAAGTTTCGTAACCATGGTGGGCTAGTCACCAGGACCGTTTTTTTTATAAGAGTCGGTTTATGTATCGGTCGCGTTAACCATTCGGCCACACGACCGTACAGCCTCCTATAACTTCAGCCATTTAAAAATTGACAAAATCCAGCATTCACTAAGTGATCATTATTTTACGCCTCTCGTGGGATCATATATATGACATTTACTTGTATAAAAGATCATTTTGTCCAAATTGCACCTTTTTTTAAAATACCGGTAATAATACGATCAATAACTAGAACTAGATATTAATCTAACGAAATTCTAATTTTGGCAAAATCTTTAAATGTAGTTTGCGAAATCCGTTTTAATTTACTGAGTTGAAGCAATGTGAAATAACTAAACTGACGATTGTTTAAACCTATGATGTTAAAGGAAGAACTAAAACAGGGAAACCGTCTCAACATTATATAATTCATTACCATAGCTCTAATTACTCGACTATGGACGTATGGTAAGCTGACAATTATAGGATAAGATAGGATATACATGTTTATCCCCGTGAATGGGAAAACCAAGGGTTTAACACACCGGCAATCGTCAGATCATCTTGTCGGTTTTGGTTAACACACCGAAAATCGTCAGATCACCACAGTCGGGATACCGTATCTATTGCAGTGTGTTGTATAATATGATTCACACATCACACGTTCCTTCAATTTGGTAGAACCCGATAATCCGCTGGGTCCAGGCAATGTCCGTAAAGTGCCTTGCCCATCAAGAACACAATTAACCAAATAGCTAGCGACCAATTTAGCACCTGCAACCTTTCGATTGATAGGCGACGAACTAAACCGCCAGACTAACCGGCCGAACCCAGAATAACCGGCCGGACAATTACTTTCCTGACACCAATCCTATGTTTTCCTGTCCGCACAATATAACTTTTATTTACCATTATATTGTTGAGTTATAATAAATTAACTAAACTACAATTTCTTATGGCACTTAAGCAGACATCCCAAGTTGTCGTTGGATAGACTGGATCTTATAAATTCTCTAATTTAATTTTGGGGAAATATATATTTTTGTGGCGGTACGTTCATTACTACATTCGATTCAAAACGAAGTTAAGCAAAGCAAAGATAAAAACAATAGTTTCTGGGCAGTCTCGACGGTTGTTGCGGCAATCGCTACTGAAGTTGTTCTCAATTTAGAACGCTTGGTGCAATTTGAATTATCAGCATAGTTTCTATTAAAACCAAGACTAAATTTATCCTGGTAACCGAAGCTAGTAGTTTGTTATTCTCAATTAGAACGTTTGGTGTCGTTTGGATTATCAGCATATTTTCCACTAAAACCAAGACTTTATCCTTGTTACCGAAGCTAGAAGTTTGCTTTGCTTTCTTTTTACTGGAGTCTCCACTTTCTGTTCGGTTTCTACTTGCT
This sequence comes from Ciona savignyi, assembly GCA_000149265.1. Taxonomy (NCBI): domain Eukaryota; kingdom Metazoa; phylum Chordata; class Ascidiacea; order Phlebobranchia; family Cionidae; genus Ciona; species Ciona savignyi. The sequence continues at coordinate 102,208 of CH002073.1, read as the reverse complement.
CCACTTGAGGCCGCTCTTCGTCGTGTTCGGGGACTGGTGGGGCGACAGTCCCGTGCAAGTTCTCGAACTCGTTTGGCGGTATCCTTGATTTCCGTTCAATTCGTTGCTTGTTTCGTTTGCTTCTCGATTCCGGCCGTTGCTCTCTCCCCCTCGCTTCGCGACCTCGCGGTCTTACGTCACGACTCTTCTCAATTTCATCTTGAGAATAAATGCTGGCAACATCGCTAAAGCTAGGCGGCAGTAGGGAATGAACATGACCTCTTCTGTTGCGACTGAAACATGAAAATGTACTGAAAATGTGATACATATACCGATTTCTCTACAAAGAAACGGTCCTTTTGAGCCCATCGTGGGTTCGAAAGTTGGCTCTTAAAAAAAAGACAGAAACATGACAATGTAAGGTCGTGTGGCCGAATGGTTAACGCGACCGATACATATACCGACTCTTATACAAAAAAAACAGTCCTTGTGAATAGCCCATCATGGGTTCGAAACTTGGCTCGGTAAAAAAAAGACTGAAACATTAAAATTAGTCAAATATAAATTAAGCATTGTCGTTTGATTTGGTTAGCTGAATTATATTGTGTCGTCGTACTCTCGCCACCAGGACATTTTGTACCATGCCCTGACGGTAAAACACGGGTACCACATTCTAGAAGACTTGAGAAATTAATTAAAATCTTACCTTGAATAATCTATTTCATTCTCGATGATGTTATTACTTTCTTCTTTAATGTCATCCTTTCCTGGAATAAAATAACATATGTATAAGATGTGTTTTATGTAGGTAAAATTCAGACTTTGTTATAAACGGTTTGTTTGTATGAGTGGTTTCCAGCCAATTCGATATCATGGACGCCTTGAAGACTTGATTTAAATTACCTCATTTAATAAAACATTTTTTTTAATTGATCCAAGTTCCTAGTGACGGGCCCAAAACGGTGCTAGTGACGAGCACATCATGGGTTCTAAACTTGGATCGGTAAAAAAAATACAAAAAAAAACTAACTTTTGATGGTTGATACCGGCATAGCTGTAACGGGCTGATCGAATGAGGACGGCTTAGTAATGAGAGGATCGTCTCGTTTTGGGTTGCTTACGGAGGGGACTGTGGGGTTTGGAGGCGATCTATGGCTCTAGAGAAAATTGATAACTTACCAATGGGCTTAAGGGCGGGGGGAATAGAATAAAACGACAAACCTGGCATACGACGTCGCCGTTCTTATCGATACCCAGGCGACGAAGTCGAGCAGCTCGTTTTGCGCTGTGGATTTATAATTATGTAATCATAGGATATACTTTTTTATCGACGTGAATGGGAAAATCAAGGGGGTTAAGTACCTTGCCCAAGGACATAGCCGACTAGCTAGCGACCAGTTTTGAATCTGCAACCTTTTGGTCGCGACGTCGCATTAAACCGCCAGACTAAAGTTATTATTACAGTGTGAAAATGGTTGGTTCATTATATCCTTATAAGTGTGTTTATTGTTGGTTCATTTATATCATTGTGGCCAAATGAAAGGTTCTAAGTTGTCATATTCACCTGATTCCAGGTTCGACAAATTCATCCGGATTTGCTCGTCGCGACGATCGAATCGTATCCCCTGGGTATGTGACGTCATCATCTAATCTTTCGACGCGCCTCGGTGGCGGTAAATTGGTTGTGAGGTCTGATACCTCGGTGTCGAGCCAGTTACGTTTTGGACCCGATTCGGGTGTTCTGTCATAGGAGGTATTGGTAAGATAGTAAAATTTAAAATAAACCTTGTAATCGGTAATTGCTTCTTGCCATCAGTCGCTCCTACGGCAGTTATTGGAGTGTTCCCATTATAGAATATTAGTATAAATTTGTTTTTCTTGAAACACTAACTTAATAAGGCAATCAAGGTAGCAACGAGCCCGCTATGAAGTTTGATATTAATATTTTTTTTCATACAGGTTTGAAGAAAATAACATAAAATTTAAAGAAAAATAAATAAATTATAAAGTCAGATTTTTTTCAAAACATATTATTCCCGTGGGTTTCTAGGATATCCATGTTTTGTACACACATACTGACTCTTTGGGTTTCTAGCCATGATTCAAACCGCTGTCACTACCTGCACACCAAGGCGCACAAAGTATCCCAGAAATAGAACTCCTGGCGTCGCCGGTCGTCTTGCGGAAATTGTACAAACGATTTCTCCACCATCAGGCGCTGAAGGGCAACCGGCATATCCTGCCAGGGGGTGGCGTCCAAGAGCACAATGATCACCGATTCTTTGGGATCTGTCTTCATTCTAGTGTGGATCGTCTGTAACATATGGCGTCACCAAAATGAACAAAAGATGACGTCACTAAAATGAACAAAAGTTGACGTCACCAAAATCAACAAAAGATGACGTCACCCAAAAAAATCAAAAGCCGATAAAGCGATAATTTTACGATCAAACAATACGGTCAATAAATGTGGATAATCATCAATTCCGAACGTCCGATCGGTTAGTCTGGTGTTTTTGTGCAACGCCTTTTAACGGAAAGGTTGCAGGTTCAAAATTCAGAAAATCCGTTTTTAACTTTATGGATTTTCAAACCAACCAACCAACCTCTAAGATATAAACACAGGAAGCCTCTCCTAGAAACTCGAAAGTAACGATCAGAACAATTTTTCTGTTTGAGTCAATGCAGTTGCTAAGACGATCGATCTGATAAAGAAAGGCAAAAATAAGTGAATAAATAAATCAAAAAAGAATGGTAAGTTCCTGTCGCACACCCCTAAGGTTTTTAATGTCATTTTAAGAGTTTTTTAATCATTTTAGGTTTTTTTAATCATTTTAAGTTTTTTTTAATCATTTTAAGCTTTTTTTTAATCATTTTAAGCTTTTTTCAACACTCTTTAATTTATAAACGTTAAAAACACTACGAAGATAACTATTTTATTAATGTAATAAGTTTTAATTTTAAATGTACCGTTTTAAATGTAAAAAGTGTAGTTAAATGTAATATAATCATTTGTCCGAAATTTTATACAATCAGTCAAATTAAAAAAATACGTGGTTGTCACAAATTACCCGTATGGTTTTTCCAACTGAAAATACGTCAATATTTAACGACTTTTTCTCCGAATTTATTTCCAAAATTGAAACGTCGTTGTCGTTGCTGTTTTTGGATTGGGTGTGTCGGTGAAGTTTTGGTATCATAGCGTTCAGGATCCATTTTTGGTTGTTTTCGTGACATAAAATTGCTGCGTCTTTCCAGTGGTCATTCTGAGGAACAAAGATACATATGTCATTAATATTGGTTGACTTTCCTTTCTACGACATCTAATCAATAATGTCGTATAATAAAGAATTTACCCAATAAAAATATCAAAGAATAAAATAGGATATTCATGTTTATTCTCTAAGTTGGCGAAACACAAAAGCGTTATCACACAGGCAATTGTAAGATTACCATGTCCACAGTCAGGATATTAAGAGCTATTGCAGCGCATTGTATGCAACGAAGGCGTTGTAATTATTTCGGTTCACCCAATTAATAAAATTTTTTACCCGAGCCAAGTTTCGAACCCATGATGGGCTAGGCCACTCGACCGTACAAATAATGAACATGTTTTTTTTCTTTTTATTTCCGGGCTTAGTTTTAAACCCTATATTTTCGACCCTAAAACATAATGTGTCGCCTTTTAATCGAAAGGTTGCAGGTGCGAAACTGATCGCTAGCTAGTCGGTTGTGTCCTTGGGCAAGGCACTTTACGGACATTGCCTGAACCCAGTGGATTAATGGGTTCCAACAAATTGAAGTAATGTGTCTATCATACACAACACACTGCAATAGCTTCGGTAACCCGACGGTGGGCGCGAGGTGGTCTGACGATTGCCTGTGTGTTATCTCCCTTGGTTTTCCCATTCACGGGGATAAACATGAATATCCTATCCTATCCTAATGGGTTCATTGCTAAGACTGTTTTTTGTATGAAAGTCGGTATATGTTTCGGTAGCGTTAACCATTTGGCCACACGACCGTACAGAAATATTGAACTTGATACAACAAACGTGTCTTGGCACAACCGACCAGCCAGCGGCTGTACATCCAACCACTTACATAAAACCAACCTTCAAGCGGCTGCTTTAGGATTGGATAGGATATTCATAGTTTATTCCCGTGACTGGGAAAAACAATGGGGTTAACACACGGGCAATCGTCAGATCAACTCGCGCCCACTGTCGGGTTACCAATTTCAGTGTGTTGTATATGATAGACACGTTTCTTCAATTTGGTAGAACCCATTAATCCGCTGGGTTCAGGCAATGTCCGTAAAGTGCCTTTCCCAAGGACACAACCGACTAGCTGCGACCAGTTTCGCACCTGCAACCTTTCGATTGAGAGGCGACGCACTTAACCGTCAGACTAACTGGCCGAACTTTAAACCTTTTGGCTAACCCAAACAAACATACAAAACCACCTTGATCACAATGTCGCTTCCTTCGTCATATTTTGTGAACTTCGACACAACCTTCTTTGTGTCAGTATCGAAACAACGTAGATATCCCTTCCTTCTTGCCACTACCACGACCACAACTATAATAACCACGAGGATAAGACCGCCCAGGGCTGCAGGAGTGGCCACTGCCCATGGTGGAATCCCGGTAGCGATACTTTCAGTGCATTTGAGATCGCTGAATGCTACGTTGAAAAGGGGTTTCCCCCGAAGAGGCAAAGGCGAAGAGCAAGCATAGGAACCTGTGTGGGGCAATGGGTGTGATCAACTCGATTATGGACATGAGGTGTATACTATTTTATCGGGCTGAGAATTTAACCCATAATGGTATGATCTCAAGACGTTCTCTTTGCTATGGTCCAGTGATATATAATGGGTAGTCTAAACTAAAAAAAACAGTTTTGTTGATTATCAATAAACTTTAATAGCTTTAGCAACTTTACTTTGGGCAAAAGGTGTATCACAAGGCACTAGGTAAGCCATTTTAAGCTGTCTAATTCGGTGGTTTCTAATGTGTCGTTTAACTTAAAAGTTTAACCACAGAATGTAATATCTTTGATTTATCACATAATTTAATATATTCTACAAATCGATTGTAGTCATTATGTGTCTATCATATCTATCATATACAACACACTGCAATAGCTCCGGTAACACGACGGTGGGCGAGATGTGATCTGACGGTGTGTTAAACCCTCTTGGTTTCCCCATTCATGAGGATAAACATGAATATTCTATCCTATCCTATGTATTTTATTGCCTATAATACGGCCCTGACCAAATCACTTTACTTTTCTCATGTGGTATCTAGCAAATCTTTATAACCGCACAGAAGGTTTAAAAACTCGACAGCGGATATAACGTTAAATGTTATATATAAATTATAATATTTAAGACTATTCCTGAAAATTTATTTTCCACGGAATCTTTTAACTACGTTTACCTGGTCCGGTGTTCAGGTATGTTACTGAAGATGTCTGGAAGAACCTCACAAAACCAGTTAAGTGACAATCACACCGATACGGGTTGTTGGAGAAATCAGCTACTAGCAGTGATGGCATAACGAGGTTAGTGTCGTTTTGGATCTTGGAGATCAAGTTGCCTTGAACGTATATCTCTGTGGAGATTTATACAGAAGATTGATTTTTAGGTGTTATTGAACACCTTATGTCTATAGTCGATTTGATAAAGCTGTGTGCTTGATACATGTATATTGTCATGTGCGGAAAATCAGGCTTTATTTACGGGTATCGTAAGACGCCTCGTATCCACAGACGTGTTGCAGGAGCTATTACAATGGGTGGCTGATTTATGTTCTCGTAGATGAAAACCGGGGATTTGTTCTGTAACCTAACCCACAATCGCATTGTTGCTAAAGTAGTTATTGATGGTTGGTTCACTTAAGTCCTGTGCCTTAAGTTGGTAAAGCTTTTACATTTTTGTAGATTATTATCAGACATTATTTTCAAGTTTTCTTTAAATACTATTAGGTTGAGTGGGTTGGGACAGGACAGTATATTCATGTTTTATCCCCGTGGATAAAAAATGCACGTTGCGGTATAATGTACATACTTTAATTTTGGAATAACCCATATTAATTCACTGGTTTCGATTATACCACTTTTCGGCTGTCAGCAGACGACCGTCGTTCTTACAGATTACACTATCCGACTGCACACAGATGTGCAGTAACACACCTTATGTTCCAACGAACAACCACAGTTATAATTTATATATATTTTATTGTTTTAAACATCCCACTGAACACCACCATAATGCAAGTACCTTTTAACTCGAACAAGTTATGCGTGGTCAAAGCGATAAGGCTGTTGTGGCTCAAATCAAGAACCTCCAAATTGGAGGGATGCACGAAGGTTTCCGGATGAAACCGGTTGAGGCTGCTGTTGCTGATGTTCAATTTCTGAAAGTTAGAATAATTCACAGTACGGTCGTGTGGTCGAACTGTTAACGCGATCGATACATACAACGAATTCTATACAAAAAAAAAACGGTCCTTGTGAATAGCCAGCCCATCATGGATTCGAAACTTGGCTCGTTAAAAAAAATAATAATAAGACCACAGTACGGTCGTGTGGTCGAATGGTTAACGCGACCGATACAGATACAAAATTTTAAACAAAAACAGCGGATAGCTCGTCTGGCCTATACAAAAACGTTCCAAGTGGCTGGCCCATCTAGGTTCGAAACATGGCTTGAATATTAATAATAATAAGATCACATGGAATACACATGTTTATCTTCGGGGGTGGTAAACTGCAGAGACGCCATAACCCAGCGGATTAATGGGTTCTACCAAATTAAAGGAACGTGTCTATCATATACAACACACTGCAATAGCTCCGGTAATGCGACGGTGGGCGCGAGGTGATCTGACGATTGCCCGTGTGTTAACCCCCTTGGTTTTCCCATTCATGGGGATAAACATGAATATCCTATCCTATCCTAATCGATGGTTAAAAGACTAAATGGTGTTCACCGTGAACCTATTACTATGTGCTCTGTGTCTATTGAAAATATTCTACTGTTTTAGTTCAAACCAATAACCCCCTTCCCAATGACACAAGTGACTAGATTGACAATTGGTTCGATTCTACACGAAACGGTTGTTATAATGTGGACAATCGCTATATATTCATTGGTGCTTATAGCGCGATTAGCAAACATCTTAACCGATTGTGTGGGTCAATTCTTTTTAACCTATTAAATCGCTTTGTTTTACAATTTATTTCTAAATTCCTTCCCCACTAACCTGCTGTTAAAGGCTCTAACTTACCAGGAAATTAAAAGGAGATTAAATTCACGATTTAAGAAGGGTGTTTCACAAAAAAACTCATGCTTACCTTTAACCCTTGCATGAACACAAAGTCATCAATGCAAAGCTGGTATATGTTGTTGTGAGACAAGTCCAACTCCCGCAAATTTGTCAGTGTGGACAATGTACTTCCAACTATGCTACTTGATTCTATAGAACGTGGATGTTAGGATTTAGTTGTGAGTAGGTAAGGTGAAGGAAGGGTGGCAATTTAACCAATGGTGGGAAGGGTAAGAATGGAGCTAGGAGTAAGGAAACAGGTTTTGGTGTTACCTTCTCTCTCCGCCTCACGTATAAGGTGTGAATCCGATGTGGCGACATTCACATCCCGGGGAGATGCACATGGACCAACCTTTAGACGAGAGATCCTGAAAGGTTGAAATAAAAATATCGGAAAGCTTCGTATTCTTTGTATTAATGAAAGCGTTCTTTTGAGCAGGATCGCCATGCCAAAACGAAATTTCAATCACACTGTAATAGCTGTCCGGCTACGTATGTTCTTAGAAATCTCCCTTCAATCCAAAACAGCAGATGAATTCATTTTGCAGCAATCGTCGTATTAGACCTACCTAGTTTTGGCCGTCCAATTATACTTGGCCGCACGCAATTACAGGTAATGTTCAAACGATCGTAACTCGGACAATTCTCAACGAAACTTAAAAGCAAAAGTTTTCACATTACCAACGAGAATCTGTCTATTTTACTTCATAGTTAAGTTTATTTACATTTTTTGGGTTAGAAAACGTCTTATTTTGGTTCATTTGAAATGGAATGATCCTTAAGTATATTACTCTACCAGTAAACACAACCTTCCGAAGCTAAACTTACGAATTATATGATAAGTTAAGGACAACAAGGTATGCAGGCATTTCACTCGGAACATCGATCAACGCGTTGCCTCTTAGATCTAATCTTTCCAAAGACCGCATATTTTGAAATGCCCCTTCTTCGATTGAAGTCAATTTTATCTGGAATAAAATAAAAACTGGCGAGCGCGTCCACTGTACGTACATTGTACACGTTGTACCAGCAGCAGAGTTTTCGGAGCTATTACAATGTGTGGATAATTTAGACATGACTTTTTGTGTTGAGGTTAAAGTTGGACGACAGATTAGATACTACTGCTTGTAACAATTTAAACCGCTTGTTTAGGTAGCCAGTTGCTGACGCCATTACAATGTGTAAAAATCCGACATTACTTTTAACTAGTACAACTTCTTATGTACTTTTGAGGCGTATTAATTTTAAAGTGGCATTTTTAAGCAGTACACCCCAATTACAACAGTAGAGATGCCATGACCTATAAGGAGAAGCTATGACCTATAAGAAGGATAGGATAGGATATTCATTTTTATCCCCGTGAATAGGAAAACCAACGGGGTTAACATACTGGCAATCGTCAGATTACCTAGTGCCCACCGTCGGGTTACCGGAGCTGTTGCAGTGTATTGTATATGATAGACACGTTCCTTTAAATTGGTTGAACTCATTAATCAGCTGGGTTCAGGCAATGTCCGTAAAGTGCCTTGCCCAAGGACACAATCGACTAGCTAGCGATCAGTTTCGCACCTGCAACCTTTCGATTGAAAGGCGACGCACTTAACCTACAGCTACAACGCACTTAACCTACACCTACAGGCTAACCGGCCGGACCAGTACACCCCAACTACAACAATAGAGATGCCAAAGCTATAACCTATAACTAACCCGTTGAACCCAACAACCCTGAATGATTATTTCCTTGAGCTGCAAAAGATCGTGAAAAGTTCTCGAGTACAAAGTAGGCATCTCCAAACACGAGATGTCGATAAATTCTGTTGTCGGTGGGATCCTGCCGTGCGGAATGTCTCTGTACAAGTTGTTCGCAGCGGCCAACCTTTTAAATTGCGTCATAAAACGTCCTGCGGAAGGTAAATGTAATTCGGGGCAATCCCTTCCGAGTTTTAGATTGTGAGGCCGCCAGTCTTGTCCATCCGGTTAGTCTGGCGGTTAACCCTTTCACCACGACGGAACTTTTGCCGTTTTTGGCACTTTTGAGTAAGGTTGCTTTGACCTTGTTTGCTGCGAATACTGTTGGACTTAGGGAAAAATAATCTATTACAAAGTTGTCTAGTAGATAATTTTCTACAAATTGGTATTTTTATTTTTTTGATGACGTCGTAGAATTTGTAATGACGTCATAATTAGTACTTCATACTCTAATTACTCGTTACTGGTAGCTTGTAGAAGATAGTAATGTATTACAAAGTTGTTCAAAATGAAATTTCCTACAAAGTTATGTTGTTTATTTTTTGATGACGTCAACTAAGCGAGATGACGTCACACATGACTGACAAATATGGCATTTTATCACCAGAACCACTGTCGGTCTCGATCATGCTGGCAGCCTAATCGGCTGTAAACTACCGCGAAGTTGTCATATTTCTTCTAAATATCATATAATAATTGAATAACAAATAAAACAAAGACGAAAAAATGAATAAATACCAATAGTAATTAGCGAAAGTCATATTAACATATGTATACATATATTGTTGAAAGATCGAAAATGACTGGTAAAAGCGAACATAAAGATGGCTACTGTTAGTTTTATTCTCACAGCAACTAGTGTAACAGTTTTAACTCCCCAAAACACAAAAAAGCGATTGTTTAACTAAAAGTTAAACTAGATACAAAAAATTTTAAGAAAAATGTTTGGAGCAATATTACTCAAAAATTTTAAATGTAAAGGTTATGTTTTTATGCGTTATTTCGAAAGATCTATTCAAATGCTTTCCAAAAATATAAAAACTAGAAAAATCCCCCAAGAAACGACTGAATTGTGCATTTTTTTTCGGGGACACTTCTAGGTTACAAATATGTAACCGTCGTGGTCTAAGGGTTAAGTGCGTCGTCTTTTATTCGAAAGGTTTCAGTTTCGAAACTGATATTGTATTGAGTTATTTGGGGAATGAAATTACCACCTATTAGGCAACTTATATTGAGGAATGAAATTACCACCTATTAGGCAACTTATATTGAGGAATGAAATTACCACTTGTTAGGCAACTTATATTGAGGAATAAAAATAAAAGGAAGAGGAAGAAACTAACCTCCATCGTCCCGAAGCATCGGGAAATTTCGAATATTCGTGTTCGAGATGTTAAGTGTGACGATAGACCGAGCAGACTGACCGATATCGGCCAAGCTTATGTTGGACAGTGGGTTGTAGGACAAGTCCAACCATTCCAGATGGTCAGTATCAAAGGCTCGTCCGTTGATTACCTATATGAGAAAAACGGTAATTCTAAATACTAAGAATCGCTTGGGATCGCTTGGATCACTTGGAACGCTTACTATACTTCGTAATTACAAAAGCCTGGGAGAAAACTTTCACTGAAATAAAGATTATGATATTAAGTTAGGGTTGAGGTTAAAGTTAGTTCTGTGGTTGAGATTAGTGTTTGGGAGAGGGTTAGAATTAGTTCCATTGCAATCCAAGCAATCCAAGCGATCCAAGCGATCCAAGCGATCCAAGCGATCCAAGCGATCCAAGCGATCCAAGCGATCCTGTAGTATTTAGAGACACCCGAAAAAAAAATCTTGCCGCAAAAACACTCAATTAAAATTATTCATTTGGATGGCATACGTTTAATAGGAGAGTGGAACACTGTCCATTCTCCACAACTTTATAATCCACTGCTATTATTATTATAATCCTTGCGTTGTGACAAATGTATAAACGGTTCCAAACCAATCCCGGGTTAATGTGTTTAAAAGCAGCAGGCCAACACATATTTGTGGTTAAAATCATATACCTTTACCCTAATGGTTGACTACTACGGGGTAAGATTGTCATTTTTATCTCGTAAGATAACCACACGCCAAACAGACGGTTGGTACAGCAAGCAGTAAAGCATCTATTACCGTTTAATCTTACTGTTACGGATAATACCCAGTTATGTTTGTTAATTTAAACTTTAATTAATAGTGTGTATATATGACTAATTCAACTTTCTATTTGAATAAGGAAAAATGGTGGAGAAAAACACCCTAGAAATCACGCTTTCTATTTAACTGTTAAACGGGTAGAAATCAAAGTGAAAACTAATCTGTGTTGGTTGATTTACGAAGAGACTTAGAGCCTTTGAGAAAGGATTCCAGCCAAGAGTTGGGTAATACATTAGAAGTTACGGAACGATCGCTGGGCTCCATTATCCTTAGCAGCAAGTAGAGGCTGCAAAATAGGATCATAAAATCTCTGGACTGGATGCCAGACTCTACACTTACTTTAGTTCGTATTGGCTTTCACGCATCAGCGCAGTTAAACTTCAATTACCTAATAATTCAAAAAAATGCCATTCACCGTGAAAAGTCAATTAGTTTGTGCAAGACTTTTTTGTTTTTTTATTATTTTTTACCGTGCCAAGTTTCGAATCCATGATGGGCTCGTCACCAGGACCGTTTTTTGTATAAGAGTTGGTATATGTATCGGTCGCGTTAACCATTCGGCCACACTACCGTACTCAGTATGTGCAAGACGCGATATCCGATGCACAATTTACAACCGGAATGGCCCCAGCTGGTGGTTTAACACGACACGCTTCTGCCAGGTTGCACCAACCATAAAACGCAAAAAGGATTCACTTTTAAGAGGTAACGGGATTAGAACAATTAGTAAGTGCTCGTAAAATCGTCATAAAATATATAAGCACATTGGTCAGTTTAAAACATATGAGTATTTTGGACTAGGGTCTGTGTCTTTTTAACAATAACCGTCGATAAAACCCATCAGAAAATTAAAAAAATATATAATTTAAAACATCTGAGTATTTTGGACTAGAGGTCTGTTTTTTTGACAATAACCGTCGATAAAACTCATCAGAAAATTAAAAAAAAACAGTTTAAAACATCTGAGTATTTTGGACTAAATGTCTGTGTTTTTTTAACAATAACCTTCGATAAAACCCATCAGAAAATTAAAAAAAAATATAATTTAAAACATCTGAGTATTTTGGACTAGAGGTCTGTGTCTTTTAAACAATAACTGTCGATAAAACCCATCAGAAAATTAAAAAAAAAAAAACGTTTAAAACATCCAATTATTTTGGACTAGGGGTCTGTGTCTTTTTCGACAATAAACGTCAATAAAACCCATCAGAAAATTAAAAACGAACCATCCACACAGTGTGTTCACTAGCCTATACCCAACATGCGTATTTCTCTTACTTCAATTCGATTTCTGGACAAATCGAGAGATTTCAGCTGAACCATTTGGTTAAAAGCTCTTCCACCTATTCTTCCTATGTCGTTTCCTCTTAAAACAATCCTTGTAATGTCTTTGGCAATATCCTGTGGCACGTTTGTTAATCCCCGATTCGTACAGTTGACGTAGGTCTTGTCTGTTAAAAGGTGGTATTTTTTTAGAATGGTATGGTGGCAGTACTTGTATTACTATAGGATGTTCAGCCGGCCGGTTAATCTGGCGGTATAGTCCGTCGCCTTTCAATGGAAAGGTTGAAGGTGCGATACTGGTCGCGAGCTATTCGGTTGTGTTCTTGGGCAAGGCACTTTACGGACATTGCCTGAACCCAACGGATTAATGGGTTCTACCAAATTGAAGAAATGTGTCTAACTGACAATCTTATACAACACACTACAATAGCTCCGGTAACCCGACGGTGGGCGCGTGATGATCTGACGATTGCCCGTGTGTTAACCCCCTTGGTTTTCCCATTCACGGGGATAACCATGAAAATCCTATCCTATATGATGGGAGAGCTCGTATTTTTCCCTAGAGATGAGAAAATGCAGGGCAATTAGGTCACGCGAAATCGTGAAATTACCTGGTTCTTACCACCAGTTTATCGATGATTACTTTTTGTTATGCGATGAATATATAACTACAGTTTTGGTTCAGTCCGTTAAATTCATGGGTTCAGGTGAGTCCGTCAGATTAATCTAGATTAAAGGATATTTACACATTTATTACCGGTCCAAGTTTGGAACTTACGGCACGTTACTTAGACCACCGTTTATAATATCAGTACATAAATCGATCGCGAAATATGAGAAATTTCTAAAAGATAAAGAAGTAAATTGGAAAATTTGTTAGCACATATACCCGTCGTGCGTATACCGAGAATTCCGGGGTGAGGTTAATAGATAGATTAATAAGAAATGCATGTGCTATGCAAGCTAATGATAGCGTAACCGTTTTTGGATGGAGAATTTAATAAGTTGAACCAAAAACGTTTCGTTGAGTTAGAAATTAAATTTCGAAAAATTTAAAGCTTGAAAAAAAATTATAATAACAAACACCATACCACCTATCCACCTTTAGTAAACTGCCAAATTTTTAGTTGGTTTAGTATATTTTATTTTTTGGTCCTTGGTTACAATAAAGCAGAATAGAACAATTATTTTAAATTAAGGAGACAGGGTCATTTATCTATTAGAATATGCTCAGACCCAGGACATTGCCGAACAACACTCTAAGCCCATATTAGGAAACCAAATACACGGTAACAATTTAATTAAACCAAATCTACTGGAACACGTAAACGTTATCGTACCGTTGTTAAATACTCCGCAATTACAGTTTTGTGGGCAATTTCTTACTGATCGGCTCCGTCTAATGGACTTGACATCGCTCAAAAATATGAACAGCAACAAAATTTGATTCCATTTTAACATTTTGCGTCTTGGCATTATAACCTATTGCATTTTCTTATATAAAGAAGACATGGTTATTTAAGGGTATTTTGTACAATACCGGTTGAAATAGGGTAAGTTACCATTAGTGCCTTATCTGCGAAGAGAACATTATAATCTTTACTTTGGTCACAAAGACACCTTGAGCAGCGATAAGATAAAACACATTGCTAATATACAGCTGGACTACCAATTACTTAACTGGCTGCCTATAATGAATTACCGAAAATGACTGAAACATCATTTTAAAACTAATTTCCGTAAATTAACTCGTAAATCTATACACCACCTTAACAGTGAGTTTGTGCAATCGACTATACGCAATACAGAATAGTCGATCAAGCAACTACACTTGCGAATAAACCGCAGTCTCTAAAATGTAACAAGCGATGTTAAGACGTACCGAACTTAATATTGCCGCAGGATATACACGCAGACTGCATTCATAAGGTATCGGTAAGGATCAAATCTGACAACGGGCATGAAATACTTTAATTGGAATAAATTTGGACACATCTCTTGAAGCTTAAAATTAGGAAAATTTTATAATTAAAAACGGAAAACTAAATAAAACAGGAAAAGTGTTAAAAATGTAAAATGAAACAAACTCAACTAGAATAACAGTTTTTAAAGGAAAAAGAGTTGGTGTATTAGATCCTATCGGATAAGCTCGTTATATGGTCCGATTTCAAATGACATGGTGTATATGGATCGAGATAAACGTTCAGCAATCGTCTTCCACAAAACCGCTTGTCTTATTTATTAAAATATCGACATTTTCAGCGAACTTTCGGAATTGTATTTCGCAAATCATATTCGCACCACTTTCATTCCAATGAGTGAACTTTATATCCGCGCCACCTCTATTCCAGTGTGTGAACTGCATATCTGCGCCACCTCTATTCCAGCGTGTGAACTCCATATCCGCGCCACCTCTATTCCAGCGTGTGAACTTCATATCCGCGCCACCTCTATTCCAGCGTGTAAACTTCATATCCGCGCCACCTCTATTCCAGCGTGTAAACTCCATATCCGCGCCACCTCTATTCCAGCGTGTAAACTCCATATCCGCGCCACCTCTATTCCAGCGTGTGAACTCCATATCCGCGCCACCTTAATTCCAGTGTGTAAACTCCATATCTGCGCCACCTCAATTCCAGTGTGTGAACTCCATATCCGCGCCACCTCTATTCCAGCGTGTAAACTCCATATCCGCGCCACCTCTATTCCAGCGTGTGAACTCCATATCCGCGCCACCTTAATTCCAGTGTGTAAACTCCATATCCGCGCCACCTCTATTCCAGCGTGTGAACTTTATATCCGCGCCACCTCTATTCCAGCGTGTGAACTCCATATCCGCGCCACCTCTATTCCAGCGTGTGAACTGCATATCCGCGCCACCTTAATTCCAGTGTGTAAACTCCATATCTGCGCCACCTCAATTCCAGTGTGTAAACTGCATATCCGCGCCACCTTAATTCCAGTGTGTGAACTTCATATCCGCGCCGCCTCTATTCCAGCGTGTAAACTTCATATCCGCGCCAACATTATTCCAGCGTATGAACTCCATATCCGCGCCGCCTCTATTCCAGCGTGTAAACTTCATATCCGCGCCGCCTCTATTCCAGCGTGTAAACTTTATATCCGCGCCAACTCTATTCCAGTGTGTAAACTCCATAACCGCGCCACCTCAATTTCAGCGTGTGACTTCATATCTACGCTACCTCCAATCCAGCGTATGAACTCCATATCTGCGCCTCCGTCATTGTTCATTGCTGTTCTAGCTCTTGGATCTTCGATTATTGCATCACACAACAGTTTGTGGTTATTTGGAAGTGAAACAATGAAAATAAAATATGACGTAATACAAGATAACAATTAGAAATAAGAACAAAACGGAACCGACGATTATCCCGATGATAGCACGTGACGAAAGGCGACCTGTAAGTAATTTTGTCTATCTCGTGATAATGGTCGAATTGCTGGTTTTATAAGAGTGTGTGGGTGATCGTTTCATTTACATTCTTGTGTCTACTGTCAAGTTTCTGTAGCTATTACAGTATGTGTATGGTTGATTTATTTATATCCTCGTGCCCACAGTCGAGTTTCTGGAGCTATTACAGTGTGTGGATGGTTGGTTCATTTATATCCTCGTGCCCACAGTCGAGTTGCTGGACCTATTACAGTGTGTGGAGGGTTGATTTATTTATATCCTCGTGCCCAGTTGCCCGAGCTATTACAGTGTGTGGATGTTTGATTCATTTATATCCTCGCGCTCACAGTCGAGTTGCTGGAGCTATAACAGTGTGTGGATAGTTGGTTCATTTATACGCTCGTGCCCATTTGCCCGAGCTATTACAGTGTGTGGATGTTTGATTCATTTATATCCTCGTGCCCACAGTCGAGTTGCTGGAGCTATTACAGTGTGTGAATGGTTGATCCATTTATATCTTTGTGCCCACTGTCAAGTTTATGTAGCTATTACAGTGTGTGGATGGTTGATTTATATCCTCGTGCCCACTGTCGAGTTGCTGGAGCTATTACAGTGTGTAGATGGTTGGTTCATTTATATCCTCGTGCCCACTGTCGAGTTGCTGGAGCTATTACAGTGTGTGGATGGTTGGTTCATTTATATCCTCGTGCCCACTGTCGAGTTGCTGGAGCTATTACAGTGTGTGGATGCTTGGTTTATTTATATCCTTGTGCCCACAGTCGAGTTGCTGGAGCTATTACAGTGTGTGGATGGTTGGTTCATTTATATCCTCGTGCCCACTGTCGAGTTGCTGGAGCTATTACAGTGTGTGGATGGTTGGTTCATTTATATCCTCGTGCCCACTGTCGAGTTGCTGGAGCTATTACAGTGTGTGGATGGTTGGTTCATTTATATCCTCGTGCCCACTGTCGAGTTGCTGGAGCTATTACAGTATGTGGACGGTCGGTTTATTTATATCCTCGTGCCCACTGTTGAGTTGCTGGAGCTATTGCAGTGTGTGGATGGTTGATTTATTCATAAGGTTGATTCATTCATATCTTTGGCGCATTCATATTATCGTGGGTGTGAGCCAGGGTATATCTAAGTGTATTGTGTAGACAACCCTTATCCACAGTCTAGTTTATGGTGCTTTTAAACTGGGTGGCTGGTCGGTTTATTTGTATCCTCGTATAGATATGAAGCAACGGTCCTTTTAAAAGATATTACATAAAATACTTTATCATATTCGAGTTGTTGCAACCATAAATGTATTTTGTGTTATCCTCGTCCATAGAAAGACAAGAATTTAGTTTCTAAGAAAGAGTTGTAACCTTGATGATGTTGTCGATGGCAATCGACAGTTGACACAAATTTCCACAACCCCTCGTCCCAGCAAACTCCCGTGACTCCTTTTCCAGTGTAGCCTGTCTTACAATCGTAGTTCAGCGTCATGTTGTACGTCACACTGGTATTGTGTGACGTAATATCGAGCGACGATGAATGGTTGGTGACGTCAGAAACATTGCAAAATACTGAAAAGTTCAACTATTGGAACATCATGACGTGACAATTGGTATAATAATTGGCCGTAATCATAGTACTTAGAACGTGAAGTACTACGTGACGTATAACTATGACCTAACTTATAAAGTGTTTCACTTTATTTAGGGAGTTTTTAAAAACCTGTGATGAGTTCTCTAGTTTTTGTATGAAATGCTTGCATTGGCTTTGTAGTGAGTTCAGCAGTATAAAAACCCATCCAATTCCGCTAACTTAAAACATTGTAATCCAAAGGTCAAAAATAGGCGCTGAACCCCAACGGTTTTAAGCGGTAAATGTTAACAGTAAGTACGGATCTAAGACATTGTAACAGAAGTAAGACATTGTAAATACTGAAGAGTAAAATTATTAAAACATCACCAGGGAACGATTGGTATAATAATCTCCCGCCAAAGTACTTGGAGTATGCCATACTACATAGCCTAACCATGACGTAATACATAATGTACCTGGTTTACAGTTATTGACGTCAGCACTAAAGTAGCCGGATGGACAGGCACAATGAAAGGATCCTGGTAAGTTGTAGCACAACGCTGGTGAATTGCATGGGCTGGACAAGCATTCGTTGATATCTAGGTTTAAGGTGGAAGGGTTCAATAATATGTTAGAATGACGCATTTGAGCAGAATAGCTGTAGGATCGAACTAGGGTGGGATAGGATATTCATGTTTGTCCCCGTGAATGGGAAAACCAAGGGGGTTAACACACGGGCAATCGTCAGATCACCTCGCGCCCACCGTCGGGTTACCGGAGCTATTTCAGTGTGGTTGTATATGATAGACACGTTCCTTTAACTTGGTAGAACTCATTAATCCGCTGGGTACAGGAAATGTTCATTAAGTGTCTTGCCCAAGGACAAAACTGACTAGCTAGCGACCAGTTTCGCACCTGCAACCTTTAGATTGAAAGGCGACGCACTTAACCGCCAGACTAACCGGCCGGACAAATCAGCAGCTTTCTTGTTCGTTCGGGTCTATGTGTTCAAGCAATGTAAAACAACTTTGCGGACAATGCCTTACAACTGATAGATCGATATGTTGAATAAAAACATTGAAAACACCTCAAGCATATTAAGACGCTGCAATATAGCCCCGATTATTTGACAGTATGCACGAAGTTATCTAAAAATTGCACGTACAGTAACGGTCCTTTCGTATTTTAATTCTCGTGAGTGAATCATAAACATTCTATTCGTTAATTATTGGTTCGCCTCCTTGTAAAATTTAACTGAGTATAAGACCTAGCCAACCCGACGTTTAAAAGTTATTAAATAATTTTTTTTACCGAGTCAAGTTTCGAACCCATGATGGTTTCGTCACCAAGACCGTTTTTTTGTATAAGAGTCGATTCATGTATCGGTCGCGTTAACCATTCGGCCACACGACCGTACCAATATTTTTTTTTATTAATAGAAGGTGAACGGGCAACGACACAAAAATACAGCAATACATTTAATGCACTTCACTCTGGAATGGTAGTCCATTTACGGTTATGAAATTCTAATTTGTTTAATTTTTTGATTAATATCATTTCCCTTTTTCTTAGGGCTTGCACTTCACTAATGAATAAGTGAATCGTGGGCACTGTATCCGTTGTTTTTCCTCTGTATATACAGAATCTTGCACATAATAAAATACAGTTAATGACACAATTGTTAACAATACCAAAGAAACAGTTTTGTGGGTTATTATTTTGAATTAAAGCACCTACCTTGCTCGCAACGATCACCGCGCCACCCAACGGTACACGTACAAATGGCTCCCACTAAAACCGACCGGACGCAACTTCCATTATTCTTGCAATACGTCATATTGGGGGAACAGAAGTCTGTGGGGTATAGGATTAGGATAACAAATTGCGACATATAACTACACAAATCTTCGGCAAACCTATGTTTCACGGCTTATTATTCGATATAAAGTATACGAAGGGATGAATTTAAATGAATTTAAATATTTATTCCCGTTCGCGGTAAAAGGGGGTTATCAGTCGGGCAATCAGCAGATTATCTCGCCCCAATGGCTGGATATACTACAAGATACTATTGTATATAATTCAGACGTTTAAGCAATTACTTTACTTCTAGTTTAACCCATTACTCCGATGGATTCAAGCAACGTTCACATATGTCTGCTAACGGACATAACTGAAATGTTAACGATATACATAACCGACCGGACAGGTATAAAGTTCATACTTGTAGTAATATCGTCAGATCACCTCGCGCCCACTGTCGGGTTACCGGAGCTATTGCAGTGTGTTGTATATGATAGACACGTTTCTTCAATTTGGTAGAACCCATTAATCCGCTGGGTTCAGCCATTGTCCGTAAAGTGCCTTGCCCAAGGACACAAAGCTAGCGACCAGTTTCGCACCTCCAACCTTTTGATTGAAAGGCGACGCACTTATAACCGCCATGCTAACCGGTCGGACGAACATTATAATATATCTGAACTACCCGCCTTTAGTCCGACCGAAGGGCTTCGTGGTTGCGTAGGCTTTCAGCCGAGTGTTGCAGCTTCATAACTGGTCATTAGTCAGTCGGCTAAGTTTTTGGCAATGTACTTGGTGGACATTGCTTAAACCCATCGGATTAATGGGTTCTACCAATATTAAAGAAACGTTTCAACCATACACAACACACCGCAATATAGCTTCGTTTACCCGACATTGGGTGCGAGGTAATATGACTATTGCCAGTGTGTTAACCCCCTTACGTATTCCATTTACAAGAATAAACATGAATATCCTATCCTATCCTTATTTCACAAAGTTCACAACCGCAAGGTGGCGTTACCGATGCATTGAGGCGATGACGTCAACGACCAAGTCCCGTTGCAGATAGCCACATGTGGTGTTCCAATCGGAAAGGCAAACCCTGTGTTGCACAGATATTCAGCAGTGCTCCCATTTGGAAAACTCGTGTTTGATGACGTAGGTGCTGACGTCACATATCGTGGGCGGTTTTCCGTTCGCTTTCGCCGGTGGTGCTTCCCCGCAATCTAGAAATAGAAGTAAGGAAAATTGAAAAGATAGTAAACGAAATAACGACGGGTGTACGGTCGTGTGGTCGAATGGTTAACGCGACCGATAACATATACTGACTGTTATACAAAAACGGTCCTGGTGACGCATCATGAGTCCGAAACTTAGCTCGGTAAAAAAACGACGACATTAATCCAGTTTACATTAACTAAACAACAAAATACAAAGCAGATTATGTTTTCCGTTTAGGGTTTTGCTAGAGCAGGGATGTCCAACATTTTATTGTAGTGGGCCGCATTGTCACTTGAAATAATTCAATGGGCCGCAGAACCTATTAAATTTCAAGAAAAATGGGCTCATAAAAAACAATTAAAACCATTATAGTTATATATAATCCTGTATTCCTGTTGCTGCAATATTATATAGCCTACTATTACTGCGCCCCTATAAGCTGACTGATAAATTTTAATTAGGTTAAGATTCAAAGTTCAAAATACTACTTGAGTAAAAATGACTAGCGGGCCGCACAAAAATCGCACGCGGGCCGCAGGTTGGACATTCCTGGGCTAGAGCTTTAAAGTTGCAAAGTAAAATTCTTCCAACCAAACTTGGAACAATAATTAAATTAATCCTGTCCCATAAAGTTAGCACCCTTTCCGTTTTTGGTGTTTCTATTAATTAGTAACAAGTCCTACTATGACGTAACTACCTTGTCCTGTAGTTTCCATTGTCATCAGTTGCATCATAATTACAATTATTTTAAATTTTGAAAATAAGCTGAACATTTTGTAGATCCAATCAGTTTTATGACTTAACAATATGTAGTATCTGGGGATAGTTTTATTTTAAGCGGGAAATATTACAATTAGGCCAAACGTCTTTAAAAACCAAACCTTTCCTTAATACAACAAATTCAGTTTAAATATAACTTAATAGCCGAATTAACTCCCTAGACAACATACGGCCTGCGGGCTGGGTTCGGCCCTTGAAGGGATTTTGACCGGCCCGTAGACTGTACCAAACCATATCATGTAATGTTGACTGTATCCAACCATACCTGTATTGCGGCCCTTGAATTAGTGAATAAATATGTGATTAAGGTATTGAATACAATTAATGTATTAACCCGGCCCACCAAGAATTTTATTTTCCTACATCTGGCCCGCCGTCTAGAGAAGTGTTACCCACCCCTGTCCTAAACCAAGTATAAAATAAACAAACGAAGCTTAAACTTGCTTTGTTTACTGAATAATTTCACGTGTTTACTACTTATTTTAAAAACCTTTATGATCTGTGCAGTAAAAGGAAACATACCACGAAGGTTACGTTAAATTCAACTAGAATAATGTCGTTAAACTTGACTAAAAATACAATAAAGCGCAATTTCTTAAATTTTACGCCTCAATTTACACGTTTCCACTTATATCTTTTGTTTAATGTAGAAATATTAAGTCTTTTTTAATGGACGAAAGTTAATCTTTTGTTCGATATATACTGTTCCTAAACTGCATTAAAACTGAAGCCTAATTCGCCAACCAGTAGCCCCACATTCAATAACGTGGTGCCTATTTAACTTTGTCTTTGCGACAATTATTGTTTTGGCATAATACCACGCACTTAAGCGCTGTTAAGACGTAAGTTTCCTGTTAATTTAAGTAGTAATCAAATTTTTGTGATGTCATTTCGCAACGCGATTTCAAAGAAAAATTCTCGATTGTCATAATGCTCATTGTTACGATTGTAGCTAGGTAAAAACGAAAATATTAACCACGCGTTAACCATCCCTTATTTGTAACGCCGATTTTGTTTTAAATATCATGATTTAAATTTTTAGTTTGGTCGCAATCGTTTTAGTTGTATGTTCGCTTGGAGCGCTTGGATCACTTAGATTGCTATGAAAAGTAATTCTAACCCTGTATCAAACACTTATCTTAACCCATAAACTAACTTTAACCCCAACCCTAACATTAATATCGTGACTTTTACAATTACGAAGTAAAGTAAGCGATACAAGCGCTCCAGACGATTCAAGCGCTCCGTCGATCTAAGGCAAGCGGTCCAAGCGATCTTGTAGTAATTAGAGTTCAGAGGTACCGTTTATATCCGACCTTTATAACCATTTATACATGGGGTGACGATAGCCTACAAATGATCATATATTTTAGCATTTTTTTGTTTGGCTTAAAGTGCAGGTTGCTTTTAATGACAACTGTGGCGTCAACGAAAAATGTGTAATACGTTATATCAATTCGGACTCGTTTAATTTATAGCAGATAAAGTTTTGAGCGGGATGTTCTCGAAAATAAATCAGAAAGTGATGATACTTGGTTTATTTTCGTGAGTGAGAAGTTTGCATTTAACCACAGTCAACAACTTTATAGAATCATATTCATGTAATGAATCATTATTCGTATTATCAATATTCAAATAGTGAAGCCCTCGTCAACAAGATTGTTTTATATGCAAAATGTACATCGTTTTTTTTTATTTTATGCAAATTGTACATTTTTTACTGAACGAAGTGTTGAGTCAATGATGGGCTCGTCACTTGGACCGTTTTTGTAAAGA
Source organism: Ciona savignyi (assembly GCA_000149265.1). Lineage (NCBI taxonomy): Eukaryota > Metazoa > Chordata > Ascidiacea > Phlebobranchia > Cionidae > Ciona > Ciona savignyi. Next base: position 79,117 of record CH002073.1, on the reverse strand, counting down.
AAGTTATATGTATCGGTCGCGCCAACCATTCGGCCACACGACCGTACTTGTACATCGTTTTTTTATTAATATTAGTTTTTTTACCGAGCCAAGTTTCGAACCTATGGTCTCGTCACTGGGACCGTTTTTTTGTAGAAGAGACGGTATATGTATCGGTAGCGCTAACCATTAGGCCATACTACCGTACACCGTCGTACATCGTTTTATTTTTATTTTTTTACCGAGCTAAGTTTCGAACCCATGATGGGCTCGTTACTAGGACCGTTTGTTGTGTATAAGAGTCGGTATGTGTATCGGTGGCGTTAACCATTCGGCCACACGACCGTACTTGTACATCGTTTTTTAATATTATTATTATTTTCCAAGCCAAGTTTCGAACCCATGATGGGCTCGTCACTAGGACCGTTTTTTGTAGAAGAGACGGTATATGTATCGGTAGCGCTAACCATTAGGCCATACTACCATACTCCGTCGTACATCGTTTTTGTCTATAAGCATATATGAATTTCTCTTCTTTATTTTTTTACTTTTTATTTATTGGAGGGTGTCGACGTAATTGCGTATGTTGCCTATTCCTATGAATGGATTCAGTTTCTGACGGTTTGTTAGGATAAACGGTTAACGGACGTAGTTATAACCAGGTTTAAGGCGGATGCACACATACCCGTCTGCGGCTGCCGCAGAGTGCTTACGGCGCGGCTCTGCCGCGTGTCAGTGCACACATCGCCGCAACGGGGTTTTTGAGCGGCTTGTGCGCCAATAAGCGGTCAATTTTCTCGGTCCTGCGGCGCTTGCGGCCGAGTAGAAAAATTTCTACTTTGCCGCAGAAGCCGCACAGCTACAAATCTGGTTAAAAGCAAAAAAATGCATTTTTTTAATATTGCAGCATAGTTTGGTTAAGAATTGAGCCTGGGATAGATGTATTGTTGTTTTGCTTTGTGGATTAGGTCCAAGACTCATATTTAACCAACTTTATTTAAAATTGTAGGATTTGTAGCCTAAATATGGACGAGGCATTAAAGTTAAAAAACGTTGAGGAAACCAATAAAGTAATTAAAGCATACATTATGAAACTGAGTGTGATCCTGGAAGGTAAGATATTAGGCTATTTAATTTAATTATTGTATTGTTTCACTTTCAAGTGAAGTAAGATTACACAAAAAGCAGTGCCGGTATAATAGAATATTATTTAACTTCAAAATTTAGGAGGCACCGATAAAACCCTGGAGTTGACTAGTCATACTGGAGGCACCAAACTAGATAACTTATGTGTTTTTTGTGCCTTCCTGTTTTGCTGTAGTATCTTGCCAGTTTTTTGTAAATTGTTGGATTTTCAGTTAACGCCATATTTGTTTTGGTATATATATATATATATGCCATTCACTCTCGTTATTACCGTTACTTAAAAACTTTCTTGTTAAACTTTCAAATATATTAATTGATCAGTGCACAATGATATTGGTACCCTGTTTAGTTTTTTTGCAATGTTGTGGATTAGGCCTACACTGCAAAAACTACAAATTATTAAGTCATGCACTCCCGAGACCTTGTTGAAATGGCTTCTCGAACTGGTCGGTCACTCTCACTATATATTAAATATATATATTTGTATGGATGTGTATACCAATACAATACAGTATTTTGATAGTTAATTTCTATTGGTTTTTTTCTAGACAGGTATGGGTACACGAGATGTTGACAGAGAGAGATTTAAGATCTGAGTTTGTCTTTTTGTGAAATTACAGAAGATTTGTCAGATGTGTTGGACAATCTGGAAAATTAATGCTAGTAACCCATACCGGCACTGTATTAGTACCAAGCTGGAAAAGACAGAAAAGAAGAAACTACATATGATTGAATCATTCACACAAGTTATATCTTCATGAACATTGGTAGAGGGGCATGAAGTAATGGTTAGCGGTTTGTGTTATAGGATAGTGGTCGGTTTGGTATTTCCACTCTTTTTAGAATATTTCAAATTTTTAATTGATTATTATAAAAAAAAAATTGAGAAAGTTTTATTTCCATATGTAGTTAAGTTAACAGTGTTGTTGGTTGTGGTCAATGTTTTTGTGCAGAGTAAGTAAAAAAATTCTTTCACATACAGAGATTGCAAAAAAGCACCCTGGCTGTAATGCACACAGAATCAAATTTACACCGGCTTGAACACTACGGTCAATTTGGGACTACAACTTCGTACTAAACTAGCTGATGTGGTAGAATTTTATTTCTCAGTAGAAATTCACATGACTGAGTCATCCACATGATAGTGATATTTATTTTAATTGTATATATTGTTCTTTTCTTACTGTTTCCATTTTGTTACATGTATGCCCTCTTTATTCAGTTGGTGTCTCCTGTCCAGGTCCACCAGGTGTGTGGTATTGAATAAAATGGAGGACTTAGACAGCAGAGAAATATTGAATAAAGAGGACATGCATGTAACCATACTTTTCCTAATGTTTATATAATAATTTTGTTCTATGTGTGATTTCAAATTTCTATCCCTTTGTCTACTATTGAATAAATTCCTTACTTGCCAGTAGTGATTTAATTGTTATTTTTTTGTATTGACAATGACGAAGAGAAAAAAATTTGACTCTTCGGGTAATCAGATATGAACAGGTTAGCCCAGTTGGGCATTAAAACCACTCAACTTTGGGAAACATTTGCTGGTGTCGTTTGCAGTCAAAAGTTTAGTCAATTCTCATTAATCTCTTCTCTTTTTAAGATTTTGCAAAAAATAGTAATCCTAACCTAATACATTGAATGAAATGAACTTATCTTTTGACTAGAAAATCAGTTCTGGGAAGGTATATGCCTAATCATAAACTCTAATAAACCCTTGATTTGCAAAGAAAAGGCCATTTTAGTACCAATAATTGCATTGCAATAGCGTCCTTGGAAACCGGGCGGTGTGAATGTGGTGTGCATGGTGAGTCGCACAGCCGCACAAGATGACCGCAGCCGCGCCGCTTACTGCTCGGGGATTCCCCGCCCGCAGCCGCAAAAGTTGTCATGTGTGCATCCGCCTTTATTATCAAATTGGTCACAACTAAATTAATCCCTAAAACCCTTTCTTGTAGATAAGACGTGAATGGAAAAACCAAGGGGGTTAACACACGGGCAATCGTCAGACCACCTCGCGCCCACCGTCGGGTTACCGAAGCTATTGCAGTGTGTTGTGTAATTGAGACATTTCTTTAATTTGGTTAAACCCATTAATGTGCAGCAGGTTGTAGGCAATGTCAACCGACCAGTTGGCGACCAGTTTCGCACCTGCAACCTTTCGGCGGAAAGGCCTCACACTAAACCACCACACTAACAAGGCGGACATAGTAAAGTATGTATTAGCATTGCTTCTTAAAGCGTGGACAGATATAGTCAATTCCAAATAACATCCTTTGTAAGAATCACGCGAAGTGATCTGATGATTGTCCGTGTGTTAACCCCCTTGGGGTTTCCTATTCACGGGGATAAACATGAATATTCTATCTTCCTATCACAAGGGATTTTCCCATCGGTGATCTGATGCACAATAAAATGTGGCCGGCACTTAATATACTCATATATTTGTGAATTCACAAATCGTACCCATAGTTATACAATCGATTAAATTTAGTTTATGTAAAAAATAGTAGTTATGCAAAATAGTATTACTAGTTTTAATTTTAACTGTAACTTTACAACAAAAATTAACTTGTTGTTAACCAGTTGAATTTATTGGGAGAGCCATGGGTACGATCACTTTCTTTACATATTAAGTATATGGTATATCTAGGGGTATATAAAGTTTTCTAAAACTAGTTTTGTTATCAAGTTTTTTTTAGCTAGCGCGTTTAAAACAAAGATTCTCAAATAATTTGCACATAAACTGAATAAATTTTAACTAAAAAAATTATATCAAAGAGCTTAAACTAGAAAAAGATTAGAAATACCATAATGTTACGTATTTTACGAAGTACGCTAACAAACCGGCCATTTATCCTTTTGGTGAGGTCAAAATCATACAAACGCACTTCTTTGGCGACTTACACCGATTCTGAATACAAAGACTATTTAAAACAAAAGCAAAGTCCAATCCAAAAGCCACGACTTGAAAAGGAAAAGACTCTACGCGAAAATTTGTCGCCTGCGTTGGATAAACTTAAATTCCGGAAAGTTAACAACGAAACACGGAATATGTTCCGTAAAATGATGTACAACGTAAAGTCTTCCTCGTACAGGGAAAACCATAAAGTTTGTTTGCTGATGGGAAGAAACTTGATCAATGAAGCTCTTCGAGCTGGAACTTTTATCCGCACGATTTATTTCAGTGAGTTGCATTTACTGGAGGTGAGGAATTGATTTCGTCTTCTTGAATGAATGTGTTTATGGCACTTATAACACTTGGACCCATTCTGTACTATTTAATCTGACTTATGAAATGATGAAAGAACTTTCTAGTTAGCGTTATAACATCAACGCAAAGTTTGGTGTTAACCAAGAAATTAGAGATTGTTAAGATTTTTAACACCAAACTGGTCCTTAGGTGGGGTGCCTCTAAATACTATAGGACCGCTTGGATCACTTAGATTGCTATGGAGAGTAATTCTAACCCTGTTCCAAACACTAATCTTAACCCCAGAACTAACTTTAACCCCAACCCTAACATTAATATCATGGCTTTTGCAATTTCGAAGTATAGTAAGCGATCCAAGCAATCCAAGCGGTCCTGTAGTATTTAGAGGTACCGGATAGGTGAGGTATCGTGTAAAAATTGTAGCCTAATCTATGTGTATTATTATTAATCCAAAGTGGATATTATACCCCCCCCCCCTTCGGAATAAACCAAAACAGTCAATCCTGTTTACTACCGAATGGCTAACCAATATTCAATAATGACTAGTAATTGATTTTAGTTTACATTTTTTGCAGAAACTACCATATGACATTGTGAGAAACACTAATCTGGTGCATATTCCAATCGCGGCGATGCGTGAGATATCAGATGAACGGACAGACGGCCTCTTTGCCTTGGCTTCGCAACAAGATTCAAAGTCAAGACAGAAAATACGATCTCAGTAAGTTTTTGGAAATTGAAATTTCAAGATAATATATTTTTTTTAATTTTAGAAATTTTGATATAAAATTTAAAATTTTGATATAAAATATGAAATTTTTAAAAAGCATTTTAAAAGTTTTAAGATAATAAAATTTTTGTGTTTTTTTATATGGTTGGCTGGAGGGTGAATGCATTTGCAGCATAATG
>CH002073.1:11714-25967 GCA_000149265.1 Ciona savignyi | reverse complement strand
TCTCCACTTGTCTATTTGTTATCCTGTGTATATGGTAAATTCTATGATTATATGGTTAAAGTAGAATACTCTCGGACTAAACATTTGTAGGTTTGGTAGATTCCGGTTAATACCGGAATATGGTGGTGAATAAATTGCTTAGAAAGTTCCTTGATTTGCTGGAATTTCACACTTATAGATCAATGTTGTTCATTTTCCATGCTTGCTATACCTGGTTCAAATAACATTCCCGCAGGGCATAATGCAGAGGTTAAAAATAAAGGTTTGGTTTCCTAAATGCTTGACCTTCAAACATGTCATTCCCACCAGGTATGCTTAACACTGACAGCGAAACGAATGGCTCGCAAGAACTGCCTGGTGAAGAACCTGGAAGCCGTGGAAACCCTGGGATCAACTTCCACCATCTGCTCCGACAAAACTGGAACTTTGACGCAAAACCGAATGACCGTCGCCCACATGTGGTTCGATAATCAAATCGTGGAAGCCGACACAACTGAAGATCAATCAGGTAGGAGGGGTGGTGGGATGAGTGTGATGGTGGGGAAAATAATCATACATGGGTTTCAACATGAGATTGAACATGTGTCATGCTTTATTAAAACAACATCCACCAAAGATGAACAAACTTAGTTATTCAGGCATAAAATGCCATGTTTAATCCCCATTGATATAGAATGTTGTGATAAGCCCCCCATGCCCACCACCAGCAATAACATCGAACATCCACCCACAGGAACCTCGTTTGATACCAAGTCGGAAACCTGGGTTGCGTTGTCCAGAGTTGCTCTGCTCTGCAATCGTGCCAACTTCTTACAAGGACAGGATAACGTACCAGTGCTCAAGAGAGATACTGCAGGTAATCCACTCAATTGGTGAAGATGTATAAATAATTAAGCCACACTAATACAGCCGTAAATGCCATCCTAAAGAAAATATGTTGTCAAATACTTTGGAATTTACCATCTGTTGAAATGTAGCAGTTTGGGAAAAAAATGTTTTCTTTTTGATATCGCGGACAACTCTTAATATCTGTGCTACTTTCCACCACTAGGTGATGCATCAGAGTCAGCATTGTTGAAATGTGTGGAGTTGTCACTGGGAGATGTGGAAGGAAGGAGAAGACGAAACGCTAAGATCGCTGAGATTCCTTTCAACTCCATCAACAAATATCAGGCAAGTTGTTTCACTTTCCCCAGCTGCATCAACCATATGTTCGGCCAGACATGGACCTAACTCGTCCCACCAGGACTTTTATTCTGGCCCGTTGGATGTAATCCACATGTTGCAAGACTATGAATAGGGATGTCACAGGTATATTTGTGCATCTAAATGTACCTTCTTAGTTCAATAATGATTTTTTATCAACACTGACAAACTATATGTGAGTGACGGCTCAATCACTTGGCCCGCCAGTCTTAGAATAAAATGTTGGTCCCTGATGTAAAAAGTGTGCCCACCACTGGGTTAGACTATGGTTTGCATATCACCCATCCATGTATTAAGTTGCCGGTTCAACAATTTATAAAATGTTCATTTATTTAATATGCCGCAATAACCCCCTCAGATGTTGATTTTTATAAACCCTTCCCACCCAGGTTTCCATCCATGAGACAGAGGACCCGAACGACAAGCGATACTTGCTGGTGATGAAGGGAGCTCCGGAGCGCATCCTCGATCGATGCAACCGCATCCTCAACAAGGGAGTTGCGGAGGAGATGACACAGGAATGGAAGGATGACTTCGAATCAGCTTACATGGAGTTGGGAGGGTTGGGAGAACGTGTGCTTGGTAGGTTGCTTGATATTAACTTATCTTTTGCATATGATGCCTACACACCTGTGTTTGATGGTGTTTATCGTTTTAGTCGTAAATTGACAACACAACACCTTTTAAATGCAAACATAAACCATCTAACAGGTTTTAACTTGTCAGTTGTTCTGGAGAATTGTGTAGAATAAATATAGAGCACATTTGTAGCAACTGTCAAAGTATTAGGGAAATATTGCAGAAATATCCTGTGTAAAAGGTGAAATCTATGATTATATGGTTAAGATAGAACGCTCTCGGACTATTTTGGTATCTTTTCATAAGAAGTGGTTAAGAGAGCCCATCTGCCTCAATGTAGTAACTGTCGATACAAATATATGAAAATACAACACTCTTATGAAAAGAAAATACAACACTCTTATGAAAATACAACACTCTTATGAAAATTCCAAAATGTCTCATTCTCACCCCCCCCCCACAGGATTCTGCCACGAATACCTCCCCCTCGATCAGTTCCCACCCGGTTTCAACTTCGACACCGAGGACGTGAACTTCCCCCTGGAAAACCTCACCTTCGTCGGTCTGATGTCGATGATTGATCCTCCTCGAGCTGCTGTGCCGGATGCTGTTGGGAAATGTAGGAGCGCCGGTATTAAGGTGGGTTGACAGATATTCATGCAAGGGTTTAAACAGCCTCTGGTTGCACATTAATAAAATAGCTCTAATTCTATACCATATTTGTGATGTATATGGTGGAGATATTATACCAATTTTGCTTTTTTTTAACACTTTCAACAAAATACCTTTACCATAGTTTGTATTTATGTGTAAGAAGAAAATATGGCGTTGCACATTGTGCAACACATATTATTAACAAATAGAAAAGTGTTATTTGACATTATATTGCTGTAAACCCAATCTCCACCATATAAATGTGTAAGGAGAAAATGTTGGGCTGTACATTGTATAAGAAATAATAATACGTAGAAATTGTCGCTTGACATTGTATTGCACTCAACCAAAGTTCGTTTAACCACAATATGCAAATATCCCTCCTGCATTCATCCTTACATCCCCCCACAGATCATCATGGTGACGGGCGACCACCCCATCACAGCCAAGGCCATCGCGAAGGGTGTTGGTATCATATCGGAGGGTAACGATACCGTGGAAGATATCGCTGCTCGACTCAATATCCCCGTGGATGAGGTGGACCCAAGGTGGGTTGGGTGTGAATGGGTATTCCCCATTTATTAGGGGTTTAAAAGGGAAGGGATGGTTGTTGATTTATTTAGACCCGGCTTAACTTTCAGGCTCTACTTTTCTTACAAGATCTTGCAAGATTTGGTTTTAATCCCAACACAAGAACAGCATTAACGCAAACACATTGAAATAAATTGCGCTTATTTAATTACCTCCAATTAAAGAAAAAAATCAGTTATTTTCCACCCCAATTAATTGCCCCAACAAAATACATCATCCCCCCCCTACCACGTACCCATCCATACTAATGTAATGCCCCCCCAGACAAGCGAAGGCGGCAGTTGTCCATGGATCGGATCTGCGCAACATAGAAGAGGAAGCGTTGGACGACATCGTGAAGAACCACACGGAGATCGTATTTGCACGAACCTCCCCACAACAGAAGCTCGTCATCGTGGAGAGTTGTCAGCGACAGGTGGGACATCTAGTGGTGGTCGGGTTTTAGGGCTTTTACCGGGCTAAGATTCGAAAAGAGGCCGGTTTTTGGATTAAAGTCGTTATAATAAATGGTTACTTGTTTTATTTATACCAGACCAAGTTTCGAACCCAGATGGGTCACTAAGACCGTTTTTGTATAGACTTGGTATATAAATCAGTTGCGTTAAACATTCGGCTAAACGATGTACTTAAAATATTGTTACAATGGGTTTTATGTTGTGTTTATGAGATAAATTTTGATCCCATAAATCATTCTTCGGATGGGTGACAATTGTTTGTTTATTTACGCTTGGCGTTTAATTTGATTCTTATATGTGTTAATCACCCCACCCACCACCACAGGGCGCCATCGTCGCGGTGACAGGAGACGGAGTGAACGACTCTCCCGCGTTAAAACGTGCCGACATCGGTGTTGCCATGGGAATAGCCGGAAGTGACGTATCAAAGCAAGCGGCCGACATGATTCTATTGGACGACAACTTCGCGTCCATTGTCACCGGAGTGGAAGAAGGTAGGTGGAATAGGATGATTGGATTTTATTAGAAGAATATTCCGCTTTGATGAAAATATTTAAATAACACATTCAAATCATCAAACTTTTTTTCCAAAATTTTCCGATTTTCGAGTTTTTTCCAAAATTTTCCGATTTTCGAGTTTTTTTCCAAAATTTTCCGATTTTCGAGTTTTTTTTCCAAAATTTTCCGATTTTCGAGTTTTTTCCCCACAATTCCCGATCGCGGAGTTACCGATATTCGTGGTTCTAGGTCGTTTGATCTTTGACAACTTGAAGAAGTCGATCGCGTACACTCTGACATCGAACATTCCCGAGATCACTCCCTTCCTCGTGTTCATCATGCTCAACATCCCGCTCGCTCTCGGCACCGTCACCATCCTCTGCATCGATCTCGGCACTGATTTGGTGAGTTCGGACAATTCATCTAAAAGGTTGATGCATAAATTTAAAGAACTCAAAATAACCGGTTGTGATACGCAATTCAGACGTTAAAGGTGTTAAAACACGAATTTGTAGGATTGAAATTACTAGAGGCAGAATACTACATATTTTGTTCAGTTTTCATCTTAAATTGACCAAACGTATTATGCCATGTATCCCATTTCATTTCATACACTTAAAGGAGGGTTCAAAATGCCCAGTTAATAATATACTCCCCCCCCCCCTTATCCGTTCAATTTCAACACACTTGCACCATACCCCCCGTAATACTAACGTTGTCGCCCACAGCTACCTGCTATCTCACTCGCCTACGAACAAGCTGAAAGTGACATCATGAAGCGTCAACCACGGAAACCCAATCAAGGATCGACTTGTCAACGAACGACTTATCTCATTGACTTACGGACAAATCGGTAATTTTGTTTGATACATCTGCCAATGTTCTATTTGTCTCTTTTATTTTAATTAAAACGCTGTGTCCTATCTTTCACCACTTTTGGTTAATATTAAAGAAATATTAAAGGAAATAGCCGATTATCGCGGCCTATTCATATACTGAACTGTTTTAAAAACGGTCTTAGAATGACGAGTCTATCATGGGTTAAAAACCAACTCGGTAAACTAACAATGTATTATGCTTATTACGCAGGAATGATGCAAGCGCTCGCCGGATTCGTGAATTATTTCGTCATTTTCATGATGAACGGGTTCAAACCAGACCGATTGATCGGAATCAGAGTGGAATGGGATGACAAGACAAACGATGCAGTGATGGACTCCTATGGTCAGGAATGGGTGGGTTATGCTTCACCACATATTGGTGGTTTAGGAAATAACATGACAGTTTTTAGAGTTGGCCTGGGCAATGTCGACCATAGAATTTTATAGTTTGTTATTTAACTTGGATAGTTATGACCGAAGTCGTTATTTTCGCATTTGCTCCCATGGTATCTTTTAATAGGAAGAGCAAACAGCAACCAAATCTTAAAATAACACTTTCTTCTCCCACAAATAAATGACATGACGTATAGTTAATAACATGACGTAAATAACATGACGTCATATCAAACAGTCGTACGGACAACGCAAGGTGATCGAGTTCACCTGTCACACAGCGTTCTTCACTTCCATTGTGATCGTACAATGGGCTGATTTGTTGATCAGCAAGACACGTCGTCTCTCCATCTTCCAACAAGGAATGAGGTTCGTCCGATCATTTGTTACATATTCTTAACAAATATAGGAACAATTCAATAACAACATGTTGTATTTCGTCTTTCGTGTTTCACGGGATCTTTGTAAAAAGTCTAGAATTAAAGTTCGACATTCGTGCTGTAAATCCCTCAAATTATTCTCTTGCTGCTGAAGATATTTTCTAATTTTTTATCCGGAAATCCCTAAATGTTTAAGCTTTTGTTAAGAATTTTCATAATTTGATTTCAAACGAAATAAAACAACAACGCCTATTATGTTAGCTATTCATTATGCTTCATATGATGTTAAACATATGTTGTATGGCTTCCCCTTGATATAATGTATGCTCCCCATGCAGAAACAAGGTGTTATTGGCCGGGTTATTTGAAGAAACAGCGTTAGCCACCTTCCTGTCCTACTGCCCCGGTATGGACTTGGCGCTGCGCATGTACCCCCTCGAGTGGGAGTGGTGGTTGGTCCCTCTTCCATTCTCTCTCATCATCTGGCTTTACGACGAAATTCGCAAATATTTCATCAGGAAATATCCAGGAGGTAAAAACTCAAATTCTTTCATTGGTTCTGGGGAAAGTCGTTTAATGCTTCGGGAACACTGTGGTTGATTTAAAGTTTTCAATCAGAAAGTTGTTTCAAGATTTCTTGGTGAAAAAGTTGTAGTTCTTATTAAAATTTTTCTAGTTAAGTAGGTGGTAACAGGAGTAGGCCCATATATTGACTACATTCCTATATTGCTACTGTTTGGACTGTGTAACTCGATTGTTAATATTAGAACCAATGTCGTTGTGCAATTTATGCTAAAACCGATATTTTAAAAACACACGATCATATCCATAACATCCATACTTATTACCGAAGCTAGAAGTTAACGCACTGGAAGTGCTGGCTTATTTCCGCTGTGGTGTTGCGTGGTTGATGCGATGAAAGCACCTGACTTATTTCGCTTAATTACGTCATCAAATATCTAATCCCCATTTTCCCTCAGGTTGGGCCGAGCAAGAGACCTACTATTAGGAAACTTCTTCTTTATATGATTTGTGGGACGGCGCACACACACACAGCGCCGTGTTATTGACGAACTAATCTTTAGGTGCCCGCTATTTATTTCTGTGACAATTGCAAATTGTATGACGATGTAATTTTAACATGACTCTTGTTCTTCTTTGGTGCAAAGCTAACTTTTTTTTAATTATCCGTGTAGTTACCCATATAACAAGTGTCAAGCCGGTCTTTTTTAATGGACTAGGTATGTGTGTTGTGTGTAATAATCCTTTTAAAAACGATTAATTTTGCATAGTAGCAAAACTCTCTCTGTGTGTGCGTCTTTTAGATTGAACCATCTTTTAAAACATTTTTACCACAACATATTCGACTTCCATGGAGCGATATTCACAACGATATCATTGAAACATTTGGACTTGGTACGCAGGCATGAATTGAAAAATAAATAAATAATATAAATCCGAGTTTTATTTGAAAGAAATGAGATATTGGGCGTAGATTCCAACTTGACTTTGTTGTCGGTCACTTATATAAAGCTCGACCGTAAGCACGAGTTGTTTGATTTAGCTTAACAATAATATAGCAACACTGGCACCATTTTACCGAGTGACACTCTTTAAGGGTTGACACGTCGATATGAAACGACACTTAAAGAGTCAATAAAGTCTTCTACAGAGATTGATTGGACACCACAGTAGCGTGTAAGTAAGGCACAAGAATCGATGATCATTATGTTCAACATATTAATCCATATAAACGGTCGTTTTATTGACCGTTGAGGCAAATAAAACTTCTACTCTTTTTTTCAACTGAATACCGTGATGGATTAGCGTCACCCTTCAACCGAAGGATGGAAGGTGGAAACTTGTCACTAGCTAGTCGGTTGTGTCCTTTAGCAGGGCACTTCTCGGACATCGCTGAACCCAGTGGAAAAATAGATTATATTTAAAACCTTAACAACACAGCAATAACGCTGGTAAACCTATGCTGGGCAAGGTTATCTTAGGATTGCCCATTTGGGAACGCCCTCTTAAGTAGTCACGAGGTAAAAGCGTTTAATAATGCATCTTCTTGAGCTTTTTCATATACGGTGGTAAACATGAGTGTCATATTTTTCCTACGATACCTTACAGGGTTGGGTAACATTTTCCTGGACTGTCCTTTGAATCACTTAAAATAAGCAACTAGTTTAAATAATGGATGATGAAATCAGTAACTGGCAACCAACGTGAAACCAGTTTCGGGCGAGGCAATAACTCGATTTCAAACACGTTTTGTTTATTAAGTCGCTGTATGTATTACTGTCAAAAAGCAAATGTCAAAAAGCAAAACATTTTTTTTTCACGTGTCAAAAAGCAAAACATTTTACTGGTTTATTACCTTTATATTGGTATAATTCATTTAGGTAGGCCGAAATATGTTAAAGAATAAATAACTATATTCTTCATTTAATATATAAAAATATTTACAATTTTACAGGAAATAATAAGATTCTGGTAGAAAACAAACTTCAACACTGGTTGTAATTATATGGACGCAGTCTCTAGTTTTAATTGACAGAGAGATGTTAGCGTTGGTAATTTAATTTAGACTCACATTAATTATTTATAAGAAATGAGAGCTTTATAGCATTCTTACTAAATTCACAAATTACAATCAAATAATTTTTGAGCCAATTCAGTCCAACTATTATTCTAACGGCGCTATCAAATAATTAACGAAAACAATGAAATAAAGAAAAATCAAAGAGGGTGAAAAATGGAATATTATTGCAATGTATGCTGTTTTTTAGTAATTATTTAATATTACCACACAATGAAGTCAAAAAGACATTTATGCACGTCATTTAGTTACAAATGAATTTTAACGATGTATGACACCAATCCAGCTACACCCCAATCCCAAACTAACTTTTTTGTTTAGTGGGTTTTTATGTCTGGGGAACCCCCCAAGTTGTTACGTTTGTAATTTATTCCATTCTTATTGGTGACATGATGATTGGTTTTTCAACATTGGTAGTCCCAAAGGAGTGCCTCTAAATACTACAGGACCGCTTGGATCGCATGGAGCGCTTGGATCACTTAGATTGCTATGAAAAGTAATTCTAACCCTGTCTTAAACACTTATCTCAACCCCAGAACTAACTTCAACCCCAACCCTAACATTAATATCATGGCTTTTGTAATTACGAAGTATAGTAAGCGATCCAAGCGCTCCAAGCGTTTTAAGCGCTCCATGCGCTCCAAGCGGTCCTGTAGTATTTAGAGGTACCGATGCATATGTGTTACATTAAAGTGTAATCAGGATGTTAAATCAATTATTAAGAATTTTTTTAATTAATTAGAAGAAATTTAGAAACTCACTGAAAGTATCCCTGGTTCCTTTGGATGTTTCGCTCGGATAATCCATCCTCCGTGTCCTCTTGCTCCAGTGGAGAGGCGACCACTGCTCTTGGGGATGTGGTAAGAAGAAAGCAACCGCTCTGGGTGAACAGGATCAATTTAGGTAGGGGTGATATTGGGTGAAAAATCTAGATACCCCAGAAAGTACAAAGTGATGGGTGGCACCCTACCCTTGAAAAATCAAAAATATCACCCCTACCTTTGAAAAATTAAAAATATCACCCCTACCTTTGAAAAAAATTAAAGGTAGGGCTTAGGGGTGACATTGGGTGAAAAATCTAGATACTCCAGAAGTAGAAAGTGATGGGTGGCAGATGTGAAAGAAAATCCTGCAGTTTGTGAGCTTAGAGCTGAATGTGCAATGTTTAGCGTTTGGCATGCTGTGGTGAAATTGTGCGAACTATAATATATATATCTGCGTTGTAAACATAGTTTCAACAACTAACCCAATACCGCATGTACCACTGCCAAGTTAAACAGTCTAAAACTAACTCTGATTTGTTGCAATGCTTTTGCAGCCGATGTTTTTCTTGCAAACTCAACGAAACAAAAAGCAGTGCAGAAAACTATGGTTAAACCAACCAACCATCTCAGAATATGACTGATTAATATTTGTTTTGGAAGGTATCAAAGAATTGGAAAGGAGTGATAAGTCTGCATAGATCTAAACAAGCGATAAGTATCCACAATCTAAAACTAACTCTGATTTGTTGCAGTGCTTTTGCAGCCGATGTTTTTCTCGCAAACTCAACAATGCCACGCTCCATTGACTTTCCACGGTCGTCAACTACAACCACGGCTCGCTCAACGGTTCCGAACTGTGAGAACGCTTCCTCAAGCAACTCATTTGAAACCTTTAAAAAAGGGAATTGAGAAAAATGATTAGGGATATTTCTCCTGGTTTTTTGAAGTGTATAAAAAACAATGCGATTACTAACGCGAATAAAGTCGGATTTAGTTTTAGAAGGTTTTTTTTCTGCATTTCGAGGGAGTCCGTTTAGTTACGATTATAGCCAGGCTATTACATCATGTTGAACAATATAAAGATACTTTAGTTTAAAGATTTTCAATCGACATATCACCTTGGTCCAGATAATATCCGCCAAGAGCACATGCCTGCAGACTGCAGTTCAGAATTGATATGTATCAGTCACGTTAACCATTTTGCAACAGTAATCCTAACTATCCGGACTCAGACTCTCAAAATGTGAAAAAGACCCATTTTGTTAAAAAATAACTTAATCTGCCTTTTTTGCATTAGTAATCACAGTGTTTTTAAGACTTTGAACTTACATATGGCGACAGGTTCTTAACACAAAGTGCAGCTCCATGTGTAGCGAAGCGCACACGCAATGTGCGATTTGCTCGAATGACTTTGCCATCCAATTCCCATTTTGCTCTCTCTGCATTTGACCGTGTGTCCTGATGAGGAATTTGGCATGGTAAGATTAAAATGGCATTAATATTCTAACTTGATTAAAACTCTTAAGCCATTTTTTTTAATTTTTAGCGCTTTCCTTAAATTTGTACGTCAACTATAGGTTAATGCATCATTTTGTAATGGGCCTACAGGATAGCTAAATTTGACCAAAGGCCTACAAATATAATTTTACTACTCAGGTTTCAGCAAATGTAATTTCATCACAGTATATGTGTCGCACATTACAGTATTTCTCATATTGATGTAAATGCAAGTTTTCCTATAATCTCTTATTAAATTTTTGCACTACATGGTATAATTTGTGGTTACATATTCTTTGTTTATATCAATTTTACAATTGAGTGCAATAAGCACCACAACAAACTATAAAATTTTAAATAGTTTAGGCCCTAACTTTAGGATATGTAAATCCGGTACCTCTAAATACTACAAGATTGCATGAACCGCTTGGATCGCTTACTATACTTCGTAATTACAAAAGCCATGATATTAGTGCTAGGGTTGGGGTTAAAATTAGTTGTGGGCCTGGGGTTAAGATCAGTGTTTGGGACAGGGTTAGAATTACTTTCCATAGCAATCTAAGTGCGCTCCAAGCGATCCTGTAGTATTTAGAGGCACCCGTGTAAATCAACTTATTCCAACATCCCCAGACAGTGCAACTTACCAGCCTCACAAAGCCATATCCTTTATCGCCGTTCACAAATGTTTCCGACACCTCGCCAAACGGATGGAAAAGCTTCTTAAATTCTTCCTCTGAAGTGTTTGGTGGAAGGTTGCCGACAAAAAGACGACTCCGTTGGGTGAATTTGCGCTCAAATGGTCGGCTTGCTAAGATTAAAACATACTTTGGTGAAAAAAGGATATATTGGTATCCAACAATGCAATACAAACGTATGATAATAATATAAACTAAATATACATATCCATAAATATTTGTTATATAGAATTAGTTTTAAACAAGTACATATCCATAGATAGGCTATTTGCACTATAGAATTAGTTTTAAACAAGTACATATACATATACATGGATATTTTCTCTATAAAATTAGTTTTAAACAAGTACATATCCATAGATATTTGATCTATAGAATTAGTTTTAATTAAACAAGTACATAAACATAGATATTTACTCTATAGAATTAGTTTTAAACAAGTACATATTCATAGATATTTGATCTATAGAATTAGTTTTAAACAAGTTCATATCCATAGATATTTGATTTTAAAATAACTTTTAAACAATTACATATCCATTGGTGTTTGCTCTTTGCTTACAAAATATATCACAATTTCGTGCCATATGTACCTGTTGAGTCGTTATGGTCGTTTAGACTGGTGTTCGGCTGTTGGCTTGATAGATTTGGGGGTGGCACTGGCTCTGGTTTGCATGGAATGTTGGGGCTTTCTGTGGAAATTTTAAGGAGATTCTTGCTGATAAAATTTAAAAAATTATGTTTATGGAATTTATATCACAATTTTGTTAATGGTAATCATGTCACAGATATTTTAAATCGTCAAAAGAGGACCAAACTAGATAACTTTTGTTTTTTTTTGGTGCCTTTCTGTTTTGCTGTAGTATCTTGTCACAGTTTTTTGTTAATTGTTGGATTTTCAGTTAACGGCATATTTGTTTTGGTATATATATAAATATGACATGTGTTTTTACATTTTTGGTGGTAAACGCTGCAGCGAAAGGAACAAAAAATAAAAATTGTATTGTATATTGTAAAAGAGAGTAGGCTATAAAACAAATAACCAAGCATGCAGCTACAAATGTACTGTTTTGTTCAAAATTTTAAAAATTGAAATGAAATTTACCATGCCAAAGCAAGTCTTAGGTAAAAGCAGGTAAACGTGTAGCATCAAAACCAGGAATGCTTAATGCACTTTTGGTGACATATTAAAACCAGTATAAAGTTAAAATGCCAATTTTTGTCAAAGAATTTCAATAATCTTTAAGAAACTTTTGCAACCCTTTTGTGTTGCATATTGTTTACTGAATATTAGTGTTGTTCCGATCGCGATCATGATCACGAAGCAATCGCGATATTTCGGTTATCTTAAAGAAAAAAGCGATCGCGATCATGGCGGTAAAAATCCCGAACGCTAAATGCGTGCAAACAGAGTAAAACACCAACCCCCCAAAAAAAATTAGTGAATAAATTGTATAAACTTCTCGTGTTGACTTTAGACCACAATTGACATTTATGGAATGGTATCTTTTATTGGCACAAACAGCATGCGATGATGCAAGTTGTTTTTCGAGCTCTCGCTTTAAAAAATGTTCGGACGTCTTCGCACGATAGATGCGCTTTCGGTAAGGAGAAACGCTGCGGCGCAACGTTGTAAATTCGACGCAATGTCTGTTTTATAATTACGCAAAAAATTCCCTGCGCATTTAAATAATTATCACATTAAATCATCTAACCGCAGCGCCGCTTTTCCAGCGGTGTTTATTGCTTTGATCGTCGGTTTGGTAGTTGACCTAGGGCAGCGTTTCCCAACCTTTTTTGGTCGCGGACTATTTCCTTACTGGCGAAAGTATTTGCGGACTCAAAGTGCATCAATTTTTCAATTAAATCAAAAGTGTAGCGTAACTGGACTATGTGCATACGATACACTACAGAACACTACAAAACTAACAAAATTACCTTGAGTTACAATGTCTCGATGATAAAAACATATCACTGCTGTTTATAAAGATCAAAAACAAATAAAAGTTTTGCAAATTGTAATGTGCTTGCGGACTCATTTAAACCTTCCACGGACTCATTTGAGACCGCGGACTCGGGTTGGGAAACACTGACCTAGGGTTACGTTGACCTAGGTTCAATACAGGACCACTGACGCACTCCCGCGCGCGTTTTTCCCATGTTCTTCCCATTACTAAGAACTAGCTAGAGAGAACAGTAGGCTAACATCGGTTTACGGTTAACAGTTTTTTCTTTGATCAGTTAACCGTTACAAGAATCTGGGTTCTTGCACAGCCCTCGCAGATACATAAATATTTGGTATATTCTTCCCGTATTGTTGACGCTGAGCTGCGTATTACCAACCATGCAATATTTCAGCGGGGGAAGTAGTTAGATTAAACACTTAAACTCCTGGCTTAATCTTTTAGCTTTGTAAATCGTTAGTATCATTGTGACGTCATAAAATTTCGCGCAACGGTAACATTTTACTGAAGTCGCCGCCTATGACCGTAGAGGTGATCTAATTAGTCATTCTGTAAAATTAAATCATGCAAACAACAATAAATTGTTACATTTTTAAACCTGAAAAGGTTTAACTGTGTGAAATGCATAAAATAAGTTTTAAAGCAATTTTCGCTTTATATTTTTAATTGATTACAGACTGTTTATACTAAAGAAACATAGGTGTACTCTCTCTTATCATTAGCGTGAGCACGAGTCATCAAAAAGATACACGCGTCTGTTCTTTGCGATCAGGTGCAAGTTGGACCAGGGCCAAACAATCTTTACCTGAAGCGTCTGGTTGTTTCCTAATTTGTCGTTTCATTGAAGCATTTAATATTAAAACGCAATCGCCCCTGTTTAATCACAGCAAAGCTGCGACCAAATATATATGCAATACGCTATATATCGATTATAATAATATATATATATATATATTTAATATATATATATATATTTACGTTTTACCACAAACCGTATTAATATTCAAAATTTTGTATGTTTAAGTTAAACTTTAGGTTAAGCTTGATTTGTACAGTTAAGTAGTGTACATAACTGTTAAATCGCTTGATTGCTGTAA
>CH002076.1:858230-869720 GCA_000149265.1 Ciona savignyi | reverse complement strand
ATCGCCCTGTGGTGGAACTTACTAATCTTGGTAAATGAAAATTGGTAGTCGCCTAGATAACATACTCGTAAATTTGCTCAAAAAATATAAGCTTTATATCTCGTTTGGTTTTCAAACGCGCGCCACAAACGCACCCCACACTATGTCAAATTATCAATATGTTCGCTTTGGGTTGAAATGAAACAGCTTGGATATACCTAAATCGACGAATTGTTATAGTAAGTACATGAAAATCGGTAGATCGGTGGATAACACATTTATAAAATTGCTCCCAAAAAATAAACCTTATATCCCGTTTGGTTTTCAAACGCGCGCCACGAACGCACCCACACTATACGTCAAATTATCAATATGTTCGGTTTGGGTTGACATGAAACAACTTGGATATAGCTAAATCGACGATTTGTTATAGTAAGTCCATGAAAATTGGTAAATGGGTGGATAACACATTTATAAACTTGCTCCCAAAAAATAAACCTTATATCTCGTTTGGTTTTCAAACGCGCGCCATTCACGCACCCACACTACGTCAAATTATCAATATGTTCGCTTTGGGATGAAATGAAACAGCTTGTATATATCTAAATCGACGATTTGTTATAGTAAGTACATGAAAATCGGTAGATGGGTGGATAACACATTTATAAAATTGCTCCCAAATAATAAACCTTATATCCCGTTTCGTTTTCAAACGCGCGGCACGAACGCACCCACACTACGTCATATTATCAGTACGGTATTTTCGCTTTGGGTTGACATGAAACAGCTTCGATATTCCTAAATCGACGATTTATTGTAGTAAGTACATGAAAATCGGTAGATGGGTGGATAACACATTTATAAATTTGCTCCCGAAAAATAACCCTTATATCTTGTTTGGTTTTTAAACGCACGCCGTGAACGCATCCACACTATACGTCAAATTATCAATGTTCGCTTTGGGTTGAAATGAAACAGCTTCGATATTCCTAAATCGACGATTTCTTGTAGTAAGTACATGAAAATTTGTAGATAGGTGGATAACACATTTATAAATTTTCTCCGAAAAATAAACCTTATATCTTGTTTGGTGTTTAAACGCACGCCATGAACGCACCCACACTATACGTCAAATTATCAATATGTTCGATTTGGGTTGAAATGAAACAGCTTGGATATAGCTAAATCGACGATTTGTTATAGTAAATACATGGAAATTGGTAGATGGGTGGATAACACATTTATAAACTTGCTCCCAAAAAATAAACCTTATATCTTGTTGGGTTTTCAAACGCGCGCCATTCACGCACCCACACTACGTCAAATTATCAATATGTTCGCTTTGGGATGAAATGAAACAGCTTGGTTATAGCTAAATCGACGATTTGTTATAGTAAGTACATGAAAATAGATAGATGGGTGGATAACACATTGATAAATTTGCTCCCAAAAAATAAACCTTATATCTTCTTTGGTTTTCAAACGCGCGCCATGAACATACCCACACTACGTCAAATTATCAATATGTTCGCGTTGGGTTGAAATAAAACAGCTTGGATATAGCTAAATCGACGATTTATTGTAGTAAGTACATGAAAATTGGTAGATGGGTGGATAACACATTTATAAATTTGCTCCCAAAAAATAAACCTTATATCTCGTTTGGTTTTCAAACGCGCGCCATTCACGCACCCACACTACGTCAAATTATCAATATGTTCGCTTTGGAATGAAATGAAACAGCTTGGATATAGCTAAATCGACGATTTGTTATAGTAAGTACATAAAAATTGATAGATGGGTGGATAACACATTTATAAATTTGCTCCCAAAGAATAAATCTTATATCTTGTTTGGTTTTCAAACGCGCGCCATGAATATACCCACACCACGTCAAATTATCAATATGTTCGGTTTGGGTTGACATGAAACAGCTTGGATATACCTAAATCGACGATTTCTTATAATTAGTAGATAAAAATTGGTAGATGGGTAGATAACATACTCGTAAATATGCTCACAAAGTATAAACCTTATATCTCGTTTGGTTTTCAAAGACGCGCCACAAACGCACCCACACTACGTCAAATTATCAATATTTTCGCTTTGGGTTGAAATGAAACAGCCTTGATATTCCTAAATCGACGATTTGTTATACTAAGTACATGAAAATTGGTAGATGGGTGGATAACATATTTATAAATTTGCTCCCAAAAATAAACCTTATATCTTCTTTGGTTTTCAAATGCGCGCCATGAACGCACCCACACTATACGCCAAATTATTAATATGTTCGCTTTGGGTTGAAATGAAACAGCTTGGATATACCTAAATCGACGATTTGTTATAGTAAGTACATGAAAATCGGTAGATGGGTGGATAACACATTTATAAAATTGCTCCCAAATAATAAACCTTATATCCCGTTTTGTTTTCAAACGCGCGGCACGAACGCACCCACACTACGTCATATTATCAGTACGGTGTTTTCGCTTTGGGTTGACATGAAACAGCTTGGATATACCTAAATCTACGATTTATTGTAGTAAGTACATGAAAATCGGTAGATGGGTGGATAACACATTTATAAATTTGCTCCCAAAAAATAAACCTTATATCTTGTTTGGTTTTCAAACGCGCGCCATGAACGCACCCACGCCACGTCAAATTATCAATATGTTTGCTTTGGGTTGACATGAAACAGCTGGGATATACCTAAATCGACGATTTCTTAAAGTTAGTAAATGAAAATTGGTAGATGGGTAGATAACATACTCGTAAATTTGCTCAAAAAATATAAGCTTTATATCTCGTTTGGTTTTCAAACGCGCGCCACAAACGCACCCACACTATGTCAAATTATCAATATGTTCGCTTTGGGTTGAAATGAAACAGCTTGGATATACCTAAATCGACGAATTGTTATAGTAAGTACATGAAAATCGGTAGATCGGTGGATAACACATTTATAAAATTGCTCCCAAAAATAAACCTTATATCCCGTTTGGTTTTCAAACGCGCGCCACGAACGCACCCACACTATACGTCAAATTATCAATATGTTCGGTTTGGGTTGACATGAAACAACTTGGATATAGCTAAATCGACGATTTGTTATAGTAAGTCCATGAAAATTGGTAAATGGGTGGATAACACATTTATAAACTTGCTCCCAAAAAATAAACCTTATATCTCGTTTGGTTTTCAAACGCGCGCCATTCACGCACCCACACTACGTCAAATTATCAATATGTTCGCTTTGGGATGAAATGAAACAGCTTGTATATATCTAAATCGACGATTTGTTATAGTAAGTACATGGAAATTGATAGATGGGTGGAAAACACATTTATAAATTTGCTCCCAAAAAATAAATCTTATATCTTGTTTGGTTTTCAAACGCGCGCCATGAACATACCCACACTACGTCAAATTATCAATATGTTCGCGTTGGGTTGAAATAAAACAGCTTGGATATAGCTAAATCGACGATTTATTGTAGTAAGTACATAAAAATTGGTAGATGGGTGAATAACACATTTATAAATTTGGTCCCAAAAAAATAAACCTTATATCTCGTTTGGTTTTCAAAGACGCGCCACAAACGCACCCACACTACGTCAAATTATCAATATTTTCGCTTTGGGTTGAAATGAAACAGCTTGGATATACCTAAATCGACGATTTGTTATAGTAAGTACATGAAAATCGGTAGATGGGTGGATAACACATTTATAAAATTGCTCCCAAATAATAAACCTTATATCCCGTTTTGTTTTCAAACGCGCGGCACGAACGCACCCACACTACGTCATATTATCAGTACGGTGTTTTCGCTTTGGGTTGACATGAAACAGCTTGGATATACCTAAATCTACGATTTATTGTAGTAAGTACATGAAAATCGGTAGATGGGTGGATAACACATTTATAAATTTGCTCCCAAAAAATAAACCTTATATCTTGTTTGGTTTTCAAACGCGCGCCATGAACGCACCCACGCCACGTCAAATTATCAATATGTTCGCTTTGGGTTGACATGAAACAGCTTGGATATACCTAAATCGACGATTTCTTATAGTTAGTAAATGAAAATTGGTAGATGGGTAGATAACATACTCGTAAATTTGCTCACAAAATATAAGCTTTATATCTCGTTTGGTTTTCAAACGCGCGCCACAAACGCACCCACACTATGTCAAATTATCAATATGTTCGCTTTGGGTTGAAATGAAACAGCTTGGATATACCTAAATCGACGAATTGTTATAGTAAGTACATGAAAATCGGTAGATTGGTGGATAACACATTTATAAAATTGCTCCCAAAAATAAACCTTATATCCCGTTTGGTTTTCAAACGCGCGCCACGAACGCACCCACACTATACGTCAAATTATCAATATGTTCGGTTTGGGTTGACATGAAACAACTTGGATATAGCTAAATCGACGATTTGTTATAGTAAGTCCATGAAAATTGGTAAATGGGTGGATAACACATTTATAAACTTGCTCCCAAAAAATAAACCTTATATCTCGTTTGGTTTTCAAACGCGCGCCATTCACGCACCCACACTACGTCAAATTATCAATATGTTCGCTTTGGGATGAAATGAAACAGCTTGTATATATCTAAATCGACGATTTGTTATAGTAAGTACATGGAAATTGATAGATGGGTGGAAAACACATTTATAAATTTGCTCCCAAAAAATAAATCTTATATCTTGTTTGGTTTTCAAACGCGCGCCATGAACATACCCACACTACGTCAAATTATCAATATCGTTCGCGTTGGGGTTGAAATAAAACAGGCTTGGATATAGCTAAATCGACGATTTATTGTAGTAAGTACATAAAAATTGGTAGATGGGTGAATAACACATTTATAAATTTGGTCCCAAAAAAATAAACCTTATATCTCGTTTGGTTTTTAAACGCGCGCCACAAACGCACCCACACTACGTCAAATTATCAATATGTTCGCTTTGGGATGAAATGAAACAGCTTGGATATAGCTAAATCGACGATTTGTTATAGTAAGTACATGAAAATTGATAGATAGGTGGATAACACATTTATGAATTTGCTCCCAAAAATAAATCTTATATCTTGTTTGGTTTTCAAACGCGCGCCACGAACGCACCCACACTATACGTCAAATTATCAATATGTTCGGTTTGGGTTGACATGAAACAGCTTGGATATACCTAAATCGACGATTTCTTATAACCAGTAGATAAAAATTGGTAGATGGGTAGATAACATACTCGTAAATGTGCTCACAAAATATAAACCTTATATCTTGTTTGGTTTTCAAAGACGCGCCACAAACGCACCCACACTACGTCAAATTATCAATATGTTCGCTTTGGGTTGAAATGAAACAGCCTCGATATTCCTAAATCGACGATTTGTTATACTAAGTACATGAAAATTGGTAGATGGGTGGATAACACATTTATAAATTTGCTCCCAAAAATAAACCTTATATCTTCTTTGGTTTTCAAACGCGCGCCATGAACGCACCCACACTATACGCCAAATTATTAATATGTTCGCTTTGGGTTGAAATAAAACAGCTTGGATATACCTAAATCGACGATTTGTTATAGTAAGTACATGAAAATCGGTAGATGGGTGGGTAACACATTTATAAAATTGCTCCCAAATTATAAACCTTATATCCCGTTTTGTTTTTAAACGCGCGGCACGAACGAACCCACACTACGTCATATTATCAGTACGGTATTTTCGCTTTGGGTTGACATGGAACAGCTTGGATATACCTAAATCTACGATTTATTTTAGTAAGTACATAAAAATTGGTAGATGGGTAGATAACATACTTGTTAATTTGCTCCCACAAAATAAACCTTATATCTTGTTTGGTTTTCAAACGCGCGCCACGAACGCACCCACACAACGTCAAATTATCAGTATTTTCGCTTTGGGTTGAAATGAAACAGCTTGGATATACCTAAATCGACGATTTGTTGTGGTAAGTGCATGAAAATTGATAGATGGGTAGATAACATACCTTTAAATGTGTTCCCCCCAATAAACCTTATATCTTGTATGGTTTTCAAACGCGCGCCACAAACGCACCCACGCACAAGGTCAAATTATCAAAATGTTCGCTATATCGATCCTATTTAATTTCATAATACTGCAATATATGAAAACATTAATCCCTTGATCAGATTAACATGCAATTCTCAATACAGGCATCAATATTAACTATTTTAGGACATTGGTTCAACTGTCATTCAATCACAATTATTAAAAAGTGGACATGTTAGATTTAATATAATATGTTAGAAAATATGACAATCGTTTATAAGAAAGAAAAATGACAGTCGTTTTTAAAGGACAATATTCAAACATATTACGGAAACACCTTAATTAAGTCATTTTCTTATATACGTCGTTGACATGATATCAGCCCGCTTTCATATATAAATGTCGACAAATTTTCGCAGTATATTAATGAACTTAGGTGTGATGCGGCAATTAACACACATCAATTTTTTACAATATAATTAAATATCTTCTTGTTGTTTTGCAAAACTTGTTGTTTATTATGGATAAACACAATGATTGCAGAAAAGGTATGTTGTAGCAGAATTAACTAAATGACACACAACAAAAGCGAGTTTCGGAAAGCAAAAAATGTAAAAATCAATAACGTAATCACTTTTGGAGTAATTATCATCATCCATTTTATCTTTAGTCACGTAATTTTCGTTTTTTTTTTGTTATTTTTACGACAGTTTGTTCATGTATATCTACCTGAAAATCTCTCTAATGTTATTCTAAATTAAAATCATTATTTATGACGGTTTTTTTTAATGTTTATCGGTTACACGAATTTAAATCACTCTTTTAACCCCGTTTGTTTCTATTACCGCCCGTAAAAAGTACTAATCAGTGTATTATTTTGTTGTGGGTTTATACATTTATGTTTCATTTTAATTAATACAACAAATACATTATCTTAGTTTAAAAGGTCGTCCAAATACATTTATTAACTGCACATGCAATCATTTTCACTCGAAATTGTTGATATTGTGTCAGCTTGACGAATTATGTAATCATAGAACTTGGGGAAATAATAATCCTAAACTCATTTAAGAAACACAATTTTCGTTTCTAAGAAACAAAAATTTTACCCGAGAAACGAAAATTTTGTTTCCAGAAACGATAACGAAAAGTTGTTATGTTAGTTTTATGACAGTAAAATGTGATATCGCATGCTTCGTGGTTAAAGAGTTTTAAATCTTTGTTAAGAGGTGAATCGGTCAAAACATGGGCAAGTACAATTTGTTCTTCACAACTTTGAGGACAAATTAAGTAACCGCTTTCTGCTATAGAACATTTAGCTTATGTGCTACTCGGTGACGCACGTAATTATTAAACACCTGATCACAAACTTAGCAACATAATTGTAATTTTGTATTGCAAACAAAAAAAATCTTTCTGTTGTGGGGATTACACAAGTAATAATGTAACTCCATTATGAGTCATTATTCACACCACTATTGGCAGAGTTTGTACTGTTAACTCGAGTTTAATTATGACATCATAATAATGCGCGACAAAGCTGATTTCTCACGCCGCCAATGTTCTGCATGACGTCACTGTGACGTTTTACCAATTTTAATTAGGCTGGTTCATGTGAATAAAATAAATTTCACCGGGTTAAGTATCGAACCCAACAAGGCTGGTCCATAATTACGAATCAGTCGCGCTAACCATTCGGCCAGACACCGTTATTGAATTAAAGAAGTTATATGGCTATTTTACCGTTTGACCTCTAGTGCCACCTAACTGCTAAAAAATTAAACTAATACATTTTTTTTCGGAAACAAAACTTTCGTTTCTGCCATATCGCTTTGGAAAAATTTCGTTTCTCACCGTTACATAGGGAATTCCCCTTAATTTATCACCCAAAATTTTGGTTTATGCATATCACGACCATGTTGCCTAACAAATGACAAAGTTTCATTGCAATCCCATTATTCCTTCTGGTAGATGTCGGGGCGCCATGCCATGCCTGTCAAGCGTTTGACGAAAAAAAAAAGAAAAAAAACGAAAAAAAAAAACGGACAAAAACAATATGTGTCCCATTTTTCCAAATGGGACCCATAAATATGGCGTAAAAGGCAAAGCCCAATAAGGGACTTGAACCCTTGACCGTTGTATTAAAAGTCCAACGCTCTACCGGCTGAGCTAACCGGGCTCAAGAATTTACCGTATGCAGTAACTGATTTTACCATGTTTTGCAATAAGAAATATGAAATTCATAATATGGCGTTAAAAGCAAAGCCCGATAAGGGACTTGAACCCTTGACCGATGGATTAAAAGTCCAACGCTCTACCGACTGAGCTAACCTGGCTCACGAATTTTCCTTATGCAGAAGCTGATTTTACCACGTTTTGCAACGAGAAGTATAAAATTCATAATATGGCGTAAAAAGCAAAGCCAGAAAAGGGACTTGAACCCTTGAACGTTGGAATAAAAGTCCAACGCTCTAACGGTTGAGCTAACCGGGCTCATGTATTTACCGTATGCAGTAGCTGATTTTACCACGTTTTGCAACGAGAAGTATGAAATTTATAATATGGCGTAAAAAGAAAACCCCATAAGGGCCTCGAAACCTTGACCGTTGGATTAAAAGTCCAACGCTCTACCGGCTGAGCTAACCGTGCTCATGTATTTAACGTACGCAATAGCTGTTTTACCATGTTTTGCAATAAGAATTATGAAATTTATAATACGGCGTAAAAAGCAAAGCCCGACAATGGACTTGAACCCTTGACCGTTGGATTAAAAGTCCAACGCTCTACCGGCTGAGCTAACCGGGCTCATGTATTTACCGTATGCAGTAGCTGATTTTACCATGTTTTGCAAAGAGAAATATGAAATGTATACTAGAGAGTGTCAACCACGTGTTAAACCACCACTATTTGTAAAACACATGTTGTATGGCATATA
The DNA here is from genome assembly GCA_000149265.1 of Ciona savignyi. Taxonomy (NCBI): domain Eukaryota; kingdom Metazoa; phylum Chordata; class Ascidiacea; order Phlebobranchia; family Cionidae; genus Ciona; species Ciona savignyi. The sequence goes on along the minus strand of CH002076.1, from coordinate 860,742 downwards.
TTCATGCTTCAGGGTCCCTAACCACAATTTGTATTTTATACACTGTGTATGTAGTTATTGTTTCTGCAAGCATAAACGCATGGGTCCCATAATTATCAAACCAAACTTTTTTTCATGTGTAGTTAAAAAAAGAATAAACGTCTAAAATTTACGAACATTTCACCACAAATGTTTTAAATTAAACCTTATTTTTAAGCGCTGTAGTGAAATGAAGCTAAATTGCCAAAACCAGGCCCGGTGCTAGGAACCGCGGGGCCCAATTAGAAATGTGATGGCGGGGCCCCTACTCTTCATAGCAAAATTTATGGGTGTTTATATATCATAAAATACATACCAGTACATACAAACTACAAAAAGAGACATTTAATACTTGCTATAAAACAAATTAAAGGTAATATGTATGCTTATGTTTTACTTCCAAACATATATATATTGTTTAGCAACCATAGTCATTATGACGTAACAGGCAGACACCGAAATATAAATTTGACATATAGTTACGAAGCATAACAAATTGATATTATGAGAAAGAATATTATTTCACTTTTTATTTTACGTTTCAGTAGTATTTTAAACCTCGTAATACAGAAAGACTTCCGCTAGCGCGGGGCCCCTTCAAGGTGCGGGGCCCAATTTGATCTAATCGGTCAAATCGGCCTAAAACCGACCCTGGCCAAAACAGACCGAACATGCCTGTCACAATCATAATTCAGGAACATATCTTTGTTTTTAAGGAAATTACCCTAAGTAAATGTTTTCTTTCTTTTAATTGGCACAAAGTGTCTAATGGCCTAACAATTCACCAAATCTGATCAAATTAGAGCAGCCGTTTAAGCGCTATGTCCTCAGAAGCTAATTTATTAGAAAAAAAAACGTTTTGGTTTTTAACGTCTAAGGGAAATTCCCCAAAATTCATTACCTAAAATTTTGGTTTCTGCATATCCAGACCATGTTCTCTTACAAATGTCAAATTATTAACGCGATTCCATTACTCCTTTTGGTAGATGTCGGGGCGACATGGCATGCCTGTCACAATCATGATTTGGAACAAAATCCTATTTTTTAGGGTATTTCCATAGGTAATTTTTTTATTTCTTTTAAATGTTAAATCAGTGACTAATGCACTTACATTTCACCAAATCTTGATTCAAATTGTAGCAGTCGTTCAAACGCTTTCACCAAAAAAGGCTATTTTTTAGGAAAAAAATATCGTTTTGGTTTTTAACGTCTCAGGGGAATTTCCCTAGATTCATTACCCAAAATTTTGGTTTCTGCTTATCTAGACCATGTTCTGATACAAATGTCAAATTTTTATTGCGATTTCATTACTCCTTTTGCTAGATTTCGGGGCAACATGGCATGCTTGTCACAATCATAATTAGAGAACAAAATCCAATTTTTAGGGTATTTCCCTGGGTAATTTTTTTATTTCTTTTAAGTGTTAAATCAGTGACTAATGCACTTACATTCTACCAAATCTGATTCAAATTGTATCAGTCGTTCAAGCGCTATGCCCAAAAAAGCTAATTTTTTAGAAAAAAAATGGACCGTTTTGGTTTTTAACGTCCAAGGGGAATTCCCCTATATTTATTACCCAAAATTTTGGTTTCTGCATATCTAGGCCATGTTGTCTAACAAATCACCAAGTTTCATTGCGATTCCATTATTCCCTCTGGTAGATGTCGGGGCGCCATGCCATGCCTGTCAAGCGTTTGACGAAGAAAAAAAAAGAAAAAGAAAAAGAAAAAAAAACGGAAAAAAACAATATGTGTCCCATTTTTTTAAATGGGACCCATAATAACCTAGAGAGTGTCAGCCACGTGTTTAACCACCACTATTTGTAAAACACATGTTGTGTGCCATATATTCATGCTACAGGGTCCCTATCCACATTTTGTATTTTATACGCTGTGTATGTAGTTATTGTTTCTGCAAGCATAAACTCATGGGTCCCATAGTTATCAAACCAAACTTCTTCTCCATGTGTAGGTAAAAAGAACAATCGTGATAGGTTTACAAAGATTTCATCACAAATGTTTTAAATTAAAGCTTTTTTTAAGTGGTGTGTTGAAATAAAGCTAAATTCCTAAAACAGTTCGATTTAGTTTTCATGGCTTCGAGGAATTCCCCATGGGCTTGGTAAATAAGTTTATGTTTTTACATATGTGGGTCATGTTAACTATCACTTCTTAAAGTTTTAATCCGATTTGACGAATCCTTGTTGGAGATGTCAGTGCAATGTGGCAGTGCAATGCCTGTCACAATCATGAGTCAGGAACATCTTTACGGTTTTAAGGGAGTTACCCTAAGTAAATGTTTTCTTTCTTTTAAGTTACACAGGGTGGCTAACGATCTAGCATTCCACTAAATCTGATCAAAATTTGAGCAGCCGGTTAAACGCTATGTTCCGAAAAGCTATTTTTTTACAAAATAACCGTTTTGGATTTTAACGTCTCCGGGGAGTTCCCCTAGATTTATCACCCACCATTTTGCTCCTGTGTATCTAGACCAT
>CH002076.1:833908-849768 GCA_000149265.1 Ciona savignyi | reverse complement strand
GTAAATTTTTTAATTCTTTCAAGTGTTATATTAGTGGTTAATGCACTTACATTTCACCAAATTTAAACAAAGAGAGGGAAGCTGTTCAAGCGCTATGCCTCAAAAAGCTAATTTTTTATTAAAAAATACTCTTTTGGTTTTTAACGTCCCAGGGGAATTCCCCTAGATTTATTACCCAAAATTTTGGCTTCTGCATATCTAAACTATATGGTCTAACAAATTACCGAATTTCATTATGATTCCATTACCCTTTCTGGTAGATGTTGGGTCCACAAGCCATGCCTGTCGTCCACAAGCCATGCCTGTAATGGTCTAACAAATTACCGAATTTCATTATGATTCCATTACCCTTTCTGGTAGATGTTGGGTCCACAAGCCATGCCTGTCAAGCGTTTGACGAAAAAAAAAAGAAAAAAAAAACGGACAAAAACAATATGTGTCCCATTTTTCTCAAATGGGGACCCATAAATAGTGGTGGTTAAACACGTGGTTGACACTCTCTAGTTCCGAATTTACTATTAATCGCAGAAACTCAGTGACGTAATGATATTGTCACGTGGTACAACGCCGGTGTTTTGGACTTTTGGTGTGATTGTGAACCCGGCTTAATACGGGGCCTCTAAATACTACAGGACCGCTTGGATCGCATGTAGCGCTTGAATCGCTTGGAGCGCTTGGATCGCTTATTATGGGTCCCATTTGAAAAATTGGGACACATATTGTTTTTGTCCGTGTTTTTTCCTCGTTTATTTATTTTCTTTTTTTTCGTCAAAAGCTTGACAGGCATGGCATGTCGCCCCGACATCTACCAGAAGGAAAAATGGAATCGCAATGAGACTTTGCCATTTGTTAGACAACATGGTCTAGATAAACAGAAACTAAAATTCTGGGAGATAAAACCAAGGGAATTCCCCTGGAACGTTAAAAACCAAAACGGTATTTTTTTCTAAAAAACTAGCTTTTTTGGGCATAGCGCTTGAATGGCAGCTCCAATTTGAATCAGATTTGGCAAAATGTAAGTGCATTAGTAACTGATTTAACACTTAAAAGAAATAAAAAAAATACCTAGGGAAATACCCTAAAAATAACATTTTGTTTTCAAATCATGATTGTGACAAGCACGCCATGTCGCCCCGACATCTACCGGAAGGAAAAATGAAATCGCAATTAAACTTTGGTATTTGTTACACAACATGGTCTAGATGAACAGAAACCATAAGTTTGGGGGATAAATCCAGGGGAATTCCCCGGGAGCTTTAAACACCAAAACGGTATTTTTTTCTAAAAAAAAGTAGCTTTTTGGGGCATGGCGCTTGAACGGCTTCTTCAATCTGATTCAGATTTCGTGGAATGTAAGTGCATTACCTACTAATTTAACAATTAGAAAAAATAAAAAAATTATCTAGGAAAATACCCTAAAAAAAGATTTTGTTCTCAAATTATGATTGTGACAGGCATGGCATAACGCCCTGACATCTACCAAAAGGAATAATAGAATAGTAAAAAAACTTGGTCATTTGTTAGACAACATGGTCTAAATACGCAGTAAAAAAATTGTGGGTGATAAATCTAGGGGAATTCCCCTGAGACGTTAAAATCAAAAACGGTTATTTTTCTAAAAAAATAGCTTTTCGGGCCATAGCGTTTGAACGGCTGCTCTAATTTTGATCAGATTTAGTGGAATGCTGGATCGTTAGCCACCCTATGTCAATTAAAAGAAAGAAAACATTTACTTAGGGTAACTCCCTTAAAAACGAAGATATGTTCCTGACTCATGATTGTGACAAGTGCAACGTTTGACGTTTATCGGGGAGGGTTTACCCTCTGTGTGCGCACCTTGGCGTTATGGTGGACGCTCTGTGCTGCACCGCGTGGCTCGAATATATGCTGACTCCGATATCCGACTTCCTAAGATCGAGTCCACGCTTATTGAACGTTGGTTAGTTTATTGTCAAACGTTGTCAATTGAAACACACGAATAAATCAATGCACTTTACTGGGGAATTACTACCGAATCGCGTCGGAATAACTGCGCGATGCGTTTAATAGACAGTCCGTTTTCCTTGCGGCTTGTCAACTCGTTCTTTGTTTAATCCGGAAGCTGCGACTTTTGTCTTGTTCCTCTCCTGTCAACTATACCACAAAGTCTCAATAACCTGGCGCTAAGCGCGCCAGGTGGCAGTCACCTCGGTATCTTCTCAGCCCAACCACAGTCTGCTACCGCTTCGTTTTCTATCTCCCCTCAAAGTCCCGTCAGATCAAGAAGTCGACGACACGATTTCTTCGTTGCACATCGACCAGGCCTCAGGCATCTCGTGACGAATACGTCATAATCATCTGACCAACCGCACATTCTTTCATTGCGTCATACTTCGAACGTTCTCATCGTGATTCTGCAGTTTCCGAGTGGATGACGTCAATCTTATCGCGGATGTTAATAATTAAGATGGTTTACATAGGCGATGGCCGCATTGCCTTCCACCGTAAAAAGGAAAAATCAAAATTATGTCCTTTCTTCCACATAATGTATGTGTTTCATATCAAAAGTTTGTTAGTAGAGAATATACAAAACTTTTTTAGTAAGACGAGTGTGTTAATAATGAAAATATATGTGTCAAAGGTTGATTCTGGCTTAATGCAATTGTTAAAAAAATCCCGATGCAGCAACACATTTTGCTCAAAAGGCCATTATAGGGCTGTTATTTTCATATTTTTGCTTGATACATATAAGCCGTTTGGCTGTTTCGCATATAGCAGCGATTTGCTTAAGTAACCTGGGCGGTAATATTAAGCAATAAAGAGACATAATAGATTTGCGATTGCGCAGTAATCTCTTCGGGTTGATTTCCCGGATTAATAGACATTTGTAAATCAAGCAATAAAAATAACATATCCAGTCGATAGCAAAAATAACAGAATTATTGAGTTCTCATAAACTCTAGCAAATATATCTGTGCCATCTCGGGATTTAAATCAAATGCAATATTATATAGCCCACACTCAAACCTTTTTCACCATGATATAGAAATGTGATGTGTAATGGTGTCGATTTGAACGGTTCTACATCAGTCTTCGCTCAGTTTCATAACTTCTGAAAAACGGAGAGCATCGCTGATTTAAAGTCTTTAAAACTAGAACATTTGCTTGCTTTTATACGGCAAGCAGAGCCTTCCAGTTTGGTGTCGAGTGACCAACTGGTTAAAACAACATGGCTGAACGACGATTTGCGGCTCTTTGCTTGCTTGATATCGTCGCTGAATTTTCCTTCATCATGCTCGAAGGAAATGTTGAATAAGCATAAGCGGTGAGCTTCATTCAAAAGCAATTCTTCTAGCTCACTTGATTACTGCAGAAAGTTAAACAGACTTCTGCTTTGATCAGACTTCTGTTTTCTCGTGAACAGTAGGGTCTGCTCGGTTGAAATCTTCGTATCCACTCTTCAGACTTCGGTAGGTTGCGTTAAAGTTAAGATCACGTCGGGGTCACCACTGCAACGTTTGACGTTTATCGGGGAGGGTTTACCCTCTGTGTGCGCACCTTGGCGTTATGGTGGACGCTCTGTGCTGCACCGCGTGGCTCGAATATATGCTGACTCCGATATCCGACTTCCAAAGATCGAGTCCACGCTTATTGAACGTTGGTTAGTTTATTGTCAAACGTTGTCAATTGAAACACACGAATAAATCAATGCACTTTACTGGGGAATTACTTCGCAGCGACCGAATCGCGTCGGAATAACTGCGCGATGCGTTTAATTGACAGTCCGTTTTCCTTGCGGCTTGTCAACTCGTTCTTTGTTTAATCCGGAAGCTGCGACTTTTGTCTTGTTCCTCTCCTGTCAACTATACCACAAAGTCTCAATAACCTGGCGCTAAGCGCGCCAGGTGGCAGTCACCTCGGTATCTTCTCAGCCCAACCACAGTCTGCTACCGCTTCGTTTTCTATCTCCCCTCAAAGTCCCGTCAGATCAAGAAGTCGACGACACGATTTCTTCGTTGCACATGACCAGGCCTCAGGCATCGCGTGACGAATACGTCATGATCATCTGACCAACCGCACATTCTTTCATTGCGTCATACTTCGAACGTTCTCATCGTGATTCTGCAGTTTCCGAGTGGATGACGTCAATCTTATCGCGGATGTTAATAATTAAGATGGTTTACATAGGCGATCGCCGCAACAAGCATGCAACATTGCACTGAAATCTTTAACAAGGATTCGTCAAATTGGATTAAAACTTTAAGAATTGTTAGATAACATGACCCACATATGTAAAAAACAGAAACTTATGTACTAAGCCCATGGGAAATTCCCCGAAGCCATCAAAAACTAAATCGGGCTGTTTTAGGAATTTAGCTTCATTTCAATACAGCACTTGAAGAAAAAGCTTTAATTTAAAACATTTGTGATGAATCCTTCGTAAATCTAACACGATTGTTCTTTTTTTTTACCTTCACCTGGAGAAGAAGTTTGGTTTGATAACTTTGGGACCCATGCGTTTATGCTTGCAGAAACAAAAACTACATACTCAGTGTATAAGATACAAAATGTGGTTAGGGACCCTGTAGCAGTAGCATGAATATATGGCATACAACATGTGTTTTACAAATAGTGGTGGTTAAACACGTGGTTGACACTCTCTAGTTACACTTCGTAATTACAAAAGCCATAATATTAATGTTAGGGTTGGGGTTAGAGTTCGTTCTGGGGTTGAGATTAGTGTTTGGGGCAGGGTTAGAATTACTTTTCATAGCAATCTAAGTGATCCAAGCGGTCCTGTAGTATTTAGAGGCACCCGGCTTAATACAGTGGTGTATTGAAATTTAAAAATGGTTTTAAAATGTGATTTCTTGAGATATATATTTAAACAAGATTCAAGATTCAAGATTTTATTTTGGTCAGCATGATAATTTTTATAATAGTAACAATCACCATTTTTTATAATAAATAAATAAATAAAGAAAAAAAAAACACAGTGTCACAATAACATTATAGAAAAGAAAACATAATTGATGCTGGCCAGGGTGACAGTGTAAAGACTGCTAAGTCATCGAGTCACTGCCACCCTCTTTTATTTTGAGTTATATATTTGCAATAAAAATTAAACACAGTGGCAGTACTTTTGAGGAAAAAAAAATAAAGTAAATAAATATGAAAAACAAAAAAATCAATTTATTTCTACATCGGTATCGTAATTAGAAGTATATATAGGCTACTACACAACAGGACTATTAATTTTGAAACCAGACACCTTAAGTAAATTTATGTATGCCTGTCCATATGATCTATATACCATGTAAATAACAATTAATCATGTTATTTTTAATGTTTTTTTAAAGACAGAAAACGAAACTCATTTTTAATTCCATTGGTATGGTTGCCCAATAAATCGGACCGCAATACATCAGGGATTGCTTTCCAAGTTTCATATGAAACGATGGTAGAAAAAAATTTTGGTTGGAAGCCAGTCTTGTATCATGATTATGCACATTAGATACAGGGTTAAAAAATGATTGCAATGTAACAGGTAAATTTTGTCTGGTTGCTTTAAACATTATTTTAGCAATCTCCATCCTATACACATCATCAATTTTTAAAATTTTGTATTTAAAAAACAAGGGATCTGTATGCGCCCTATATTCACTGTATGTCATATTCCTAACAATCCGTTTATGGATTGCATTTAATGGCTTAAGGGTAGTCTTAGTTGCACCACCCCAGCTTGTTATAGCATATTGAATATGGGAATATACGATACTATAATATACTTGACGAAGTATTTTGATGTTAACATAATCCCTTAATTTTAATAAAATGTAAGATGATGCTGCAAGTTTTGTACATAAATGACTGATGTGAGATTTCCAAGAGAAATCATCATCAATTAGAATTCCAAGATATTTGATACATGATCTTTGCTCAATAGTAGTATTATTCATTTTGAGAACAAAATGGGAGCTGACCATTTTACAGTGGGTGGGCATGATGAGTAAATATTTGGTTTTATCGTAATTTATAGAAAGTTTATTTTTGGACATCCATTCATCAATTTTTACAAGTTCTTCCTGAACATGATTTTGTAATTATAAATATATCTATATTATCAGCAGATAAGGTTAAGTTAGTATCATCAGCAAATAGCCTGGTACGAAAATTGGAAACCTGTGGTAAATCATTTACATATAATGAAAATAGTAGCGGACCTAGAGTGGAACCATGGGGTACACCACAAGTTACTTTCCTTACATCAGACTTTACATTTTGGATTAGTGTATATTGCTTACGACTTGTAAGATAACTCTTAATTAATTCTAATGGTTTACCACGAATTCCATTGCAGGCTAATTTGTGAAGCAAGATATTATGATCCACTGTATCAAACGCTTTAGCAAGGTCTAAAAATATACTGCAAGTTACTTTACCATTACTGCGATTATGTATGAGGTCGTCACATATGTCAGAAAGTGCAAGTGATGTGGAGTAGTCGTGTCTGAAAACCCAGGCAAACAATTCCACTGACAAGCAGTTTACCAACACATAATGGAAGTCGTGCCATTATCATACTGAACCAATAAATTTAGTAAGGGAAAAATTAAAATAATTCAAGAATACCTATGCATGCACTGCATTAATGTATATATATACTTTGCATTTCAGCATGTTTTAGTTTTTAAAAATCATGGAAGTAATTGGACAATGCAGTACCACCAAGGCAAGATCTGGAAAACTAACTTTACCACATCAAGTGGTTGATACTCCTGTTTTTATGCCTGTTGGCACTCAAGGCACTTTAAAGGGGTTACTACCTGAACAACTAAAAAATATTGGGGTGCAAATTATTCTGGGTAACACATATCATTTGGGTAACCAGCCTGGCGAAGAAATATTAAAAGAAGCTGGAGGCTTGCATCAATTTATGGGATGGGATCGTGGTTTGTTGACTGACAGTGGCGGATTTCAAATGGTCTCATTGATAAAGTTATCGGAACTCTCAGAAAGTGGTGTTAAATTTGTTCACCCCAGAGATGGGTCTGTGATGATGTTAACACCAGAAAAGTCGATGGCGATCCAAAATGCAATTGGGGCTGACATAATGATGCAATTAGATGATGTTGTCACAAGTGTGGAGACAGATCAAGAAAGATTTAAAGAAGCAACTTTGCGGTCTGTCCGATGGCTGGATAGATGTTTATTGGCTCATAAACGGAGTGATCAGTTTTTATTCCCAATAATCCAAGGTGGACTTGATGAAGAATTAAGAAAAACGTGTTTGCGTGAAATGACTACTAGACCTGTGCCTGGCTTTGCAGTTGGTGGGCTGAGTGGCGGAGAGTGCAAAAACGACTTTTGGAAAATGGTGACTGTGAGCACTGATGGTCTCCCTGGAAACAAACCCAGATATCTTATGGGTGTTGGATATGCTGTTGATTTAATAGTTTGTGTTGCTCTCGGTTGTGATATGTTTGATTGTGTTTTCCCAACTCGTACTGCTAGATTTGGTTCTGCGCTAATCCCAACAGGTCAATTGCAGTTAAAAAATGCAATTTTTGCCACGGATTTTGCACCTATACAAAAGGATTGTAAATGTAGTACATGTGAAACCTACACACGTGCGTATCTACACATATTATTTCGAACAAGTCATCCTAGCGCTTGTCATATGGTCACTGTGCATAATGTTATGTACCAGGCAACTTTAATGCAGAAAATAAGAGAAGCCATATTGAAGGACAAATTTCCTGATTTTATAAAATCATCGTTTTTACAGCTTTATGGTGATCCAACTAAATATCCAAATTGGGCAGTTGATGCATTAAATTCAGTTGGTGTTAATTTAAAATAATTGTAAGTTTTTTTATGTAAGTGTGCACTCAAATAAATTCTGCTTTCCAGTAAGTTTCCGGTTGTAATATTAGACATTTAAATTTAAAAAATGGCAATCAGACATATCTTTGTATTTTTCTGGCCAAATTTGTGCTACAAATGTTCATGGTGTTAGTGCTGAAAAGGACTCCAAACAAAACTGTCTAAAAAACCTTGTCTTGTTCTTACACATTTAATCATCATATTACCATGTGCCCACCTTTGGGTTATTGGAGATATTACAATGTAATGTTGTTTGGGTATGATTAAAACATTCCTTCAATTTTGGTAGACTCCATTAACCCACTGGGTTCAGACAAAATCCCCAAATGCCTTGACCAAAGACTGTGAAGTAAAAAAACTTGGACTGGGTAAAGGAAATGTTAACAGAAGCTCAAAGAACCTGGATGTTGCAAGGATCTGCATATCAGTGTAATTGGTTGTGAAGAAGTTAATAGGTGCAATCTCAGATGACCACTTTAAAAACTGAGCAAGGACTAATTGTATATATTATATTTAACTGAACAGCAGTGTGTTTCGTTAAATACCAAAAAGAAACCTACATCCAAAGACTTGGTATTCATTCGAATAAACGTGGTACAGTTTGATAATAAACTATAACACTGCTTAAATGCTTACTAAACTATTACAGGACAAACCACTTTCTCTACATGTTTGCGCTTAATATTACAAGTAGTTGCATCTGCTTTAGTAAAGCAACTTGGTTTGCTGCGGCAGGGGAACAACCTTCGGGAGTTTAACCAACAACATCTTTAAACAAAATCCTATTTACCAGAACTTTAGTAGGCATAGTGCACTGCATTACTAACAAAGTTTTTTTTCCATCATTGAAAACTGTTGACTGAAATATAATTTTATTTACTATAGTAATATGATTATGACACACGTATATTAATGTTGAATTTGTAGTGAAGATGTACAGAGATACCCAATCACATAGGATATTAAATGTTATATATTGCAATAGTTTCAATAGTCATTTTCTAGTAAATCATGAAAAAAGAACTAGGATATTTTAATTTTGTACTAACCGAAAAAAGCTCAATTCAAAGGGCACTAATTCACTAAAAAGCAAACACCATGTAGCCAAGATTAGCACACGAATACAAGAGTGACAGCATAAGTGTAATGGTACACATTATCTTAATGAATCACATTTAAGTTATGTGTGAAATTTTTATCTTGCGTTATTACCATTGTGGGTTAAACCTGGTTAATAAGAGACAGAATAGAGGCAGAATGATTTGTATGAAATACTCACAAAATGTTACACTTAATGTTTACATTATGACAAGTGCATTTACAAATTAGATATTGATGCAGATAAGAATTGTGGAATTTTCAAGAAACAGCCATTCTTATTTTAGGAATGAACGATATATGGCATATTTATTCAGTTCATAATAGATAAATTGTAATATTTCTATGTAAACTTTTTTTTAATTTAAAATTTTTAATTTTAAGCCACCCAATTGATGTTCCTCAGATTAATAGATGATGCGATAAGATATATATTTGATCAGCAGCGTGTTTCGTAGAGCCCCGATTTCCCGATGTACCTCACCCACTTAATAACATCATGGTCATTGTAGTTGAGTTTTGGTTCAAATACTTTTAAGTATCGAACTTTGAGACCGGATGGTGCAAATGGGACCTGGAAGGCAAATTAATGGAAGGCAATTTAATATTATATTTCATTCAAAAAAAATACAAAAATGTCACTACCCACCTAGTTATTAAAATATTATTAAATAAAAAATACTGATTTTTTTGCACAACTTGTTTAAAATTTTGTCGTAAGTAACTTGAAACAATTAAAGTGAGGCAACTAAATAGATAAATATAACATAGATAAAACTCAATAGATAAATATAGCATAGATAAAACTCAATAGATAAATATAGCATAGATAAAACTCAATACATAAATATAACATAGATAAAACTCAATAGATAAATATAGCATAGATAAAAAATGTTAACACATTTAACTTCCAGACCTATCTGACAAGAATCAAAGTTAGGAATCAGCGACATCAAATCTCACCTCAAAGTTCATGGAGATGGGTGGTCTCGACCACTTCTTCTTCTCGGCAGTCGGCAGTAATTCGATCTCGGCGCTGATCTGAGATTCCTTCATTCCCGCCATGCGCTTCATTCTGTTGAGGATTGTGAAAAAATTATGTCGTTTGTAACCCAATAGTTGGAAATTATTATTGTAGTATTTTTCTTTGATTCGTATAGTCCAAGCCATCTCCATTGCTGCAAATACAAATACCATATCGCCACAGAATATTTGTCATCTCCAGTTTTCTTTCAGGCGTTTCTTTTTAGCCATTTTAGGCAAAATTAAATACCTTTTCTAAGTCTGAAATGTCCACATAGCAAATCTGATGTTAAAGATAGGTTGTTCAACCTAGCATGAAAAGCTAGAGAACAGAACTTTCAAGCTAAAGTAGAAATTATGAAAACACTCTTTCTGCATTATTTTTAAAAAACAGTAGAATGTTTATGTTTGGTGAATGGCATTTTACTTTTGTCTCATCATTCTTTAAAAATATCTTGATTCATAAACATAAATCCATAAGTTACAATGCATAAAAAAGTGAACTTACTTCCACACAATAGCATTTTCACTGGCTTTGTACTTTGCCTTCCCTTTCATGCATAAAACCTGCACTCCACTCGTGTTCAATGGAGTTGGTATTCTGATCTCAATCTTTTGAGCCAACAATGTTGGCTTGAAGTTTGATTTTAAAACCACCTGTTCGATTATAAATTAATAATCACCATATTGGATTAGATACTGTAATATTTATGTTTACGACCAGAAAGATTGTCAACTTTAGTGGTTTTGCATTTGATTATTATTTATATTTTAATTACTTTCTTTAATGAATCAAGACAACAAATTATCTCTTATTTCCTTGCGGTTTAACCATTTCTCTTGCAATGAATTTTAAAAGAAAAAGCGAATTAATATACCTTGCAAAGACTTTCTTAGGTTTAAGGGCGGAAAAGCCGTTAGGATTAGACATTATGTAACCAATCCAATGCACCCTACAATCATTATATTATACCAGACTAATGGAGTATTTCTATTTTTATACGAAAAGGACAACTAATACAGATTCTATCTCCATAAAACATACAAGATCTAAGATTTAGATTACCTTTACTTCCATTTTAGATCGTGCAATGTCTCTCACAAGAGGAATTACCCTAAATGGCAAACTGATGTCTTTTGTTGTACGATATCTGTGATAATAGAAACAAGGTTACTATGTAAATGGCAATGAATGAAAAAATGAAAATAGTTTGAAGAAATATAAAGGGTAGTACTGCATTAAAACTTTTAATTGGTAGGTTATCACCAGATTACATCTTTATAATAAGACATAACATCGAAAAGTTGATATGTTGTATTAGACTTTAAAGTTGCTCACTCCACTGATTTGACATAATGTAAGAATAAGCTTCTCACCTCATAAGTTCGAATTCTCCATCTGCAGGTATAAAGCTGATACTCCTTTCTGATTCAAACTTGCTGAGCTTGACACATTGGTGGAACGTACAATCATCTATTGCGATTGATGGCTTACCACCAGAACTGCTAAACAGGATTGGGATAGTCACCGAAATACTGATGCACATATCTGCTTTACTATTTAAATATGCTACATATAAAATTACTTTTAAATTAACCAGTGTGTCCTTCATTAATTTTTTTAGAAAATATAGAACAAAACAAATAATTTTACTCACTTTTTGCTCAACTCATCGTTAGTTTTGTTTCCTTTATCCAAGACGAGTTTATCATTCATTCCAAACTTGCATTCTGGCATCCCACTCAAAAAGCTCTTCATCACAACACGACCAGCTACATGAGCGCTTAGTACTTGTCCTTGAAATAACAAATTATTGTGTTTTAGGTGGAAATATGGTGGATGGTGGTATTTGAAGTCAGTGGATATTGGTTACAATAATTGTAATTTCCTTTTGTTGAGTTTAGCTAGCTTTTCTTCACACATTAATAATTTGTCCACCCAACATTTAAACTCTGTATAAATTGGAAAGTAACAAGATATACAATTTATATATATATCAGTTTATTACAGGCTATATAACAATTATTAGTGGAACAGCATTGAAAAATTAAGTGTAGTTAGCATAGTATACTTAAATACATGGCAAGTATGGAATACACAAGCCTGCTTTCATAAAATAAAGTTTAATCAATCAATTGATTTCCTGTTGACAGAAATAGGTTTCACTGCTCCCAGTAGAGGAAAATTAATACAGTGCAGCTCTGTGTGTGTTATTACTGTTTCCTTCCTATACCCCACGACCAATTAAACAAATGAAAATTACTCAAATGATAAAATGCTGGTTAAAAGTTAATTTATAAAAATTTCCCCACCCCTAATTTACACATATTTACACAGGCCACAGGATATTTAAAAAACTATTTGCAGGATAAAAATTATGTAAAAATTAACTCATGCGAGTAGTAGTTTTACTACTTGTAATATAACATGACATAACATTCATCATCAATGTGTAAATAAAATAAAAACAGTGATATTTATATATTTAGTCAATTACCTTGTGGAGACATAAGCAGGTTGACACTTTCTAAGACATCGAGAAAAAGTTCATTTCTGCGATATTTAATCCCCTCCCTCCTCCAGCCTATCTGCCCAGTGACTTGTGAAGTAATCTGAGTGGTCTCTTCTTTTGTCTGTTTTTCGTCATTTATTATGTTAATGTCAGTTTTTATTTGTAGAGTACATAAAAAATATTTAAAATAAGGATGCCAAAACTTTACAAGAAAATATGCACTAAAGGTATTAAACATTGTCAGGTTATATTATAAATGTACAACTATTTACTAGAGGCAGAGTTTTTAAGCAGATAGCATGCTGTCAAACTAGGGGTACCATTTATTGGGTAAGATAGAACTTGGCCGTTTGCTGATATACATAATACATTTGAACAATCGCATAAAATCAGTCATGTTCAAATTGATATTCGAACAATGCACTGTGACAATGCAGCTTTTAATTTGACAAAAAAATGGCAATTAAAAATGTTTATTAAAATTCATGTTAAAATATTTTTTGTAAATACATAATACTAATATATATTCGTTTTTCCTGAGGCATTTCCTCTGCCTAAGCTTAATTTCTGATGAGCTCATGCAAAAACAACAGTAAAAACCCTGAACATAGAAAAATAACATTATATATGTAATGTAAAGACAAATACCGGTACAAATCTAGATTGATTCTATGATAGTTATTTATTCTTAAAAAAAATAATTAAATTTTAAACTTGCAAAGTTTAAATTATTTTTCTACATTGACCAACAATATATTAAATGAACTTTTGGCAGTTAAATAAAGATGAGCCGGTGGTACAACATATTTTTTTAACTTAAAATGGTTTAATCAAAGTAATTCTACTTTAACAGGTGATAATGACATGACACAATATATGAAATGAATCACAAAGACCACAAAAACACGCTATTAAATACCTTTGCTCCATTAACGAGAGTTTCAATCTTATAGCAAGCAAAAATATAAGCAACTTAAAGAAATGAACACAGTGCAGAGCAGTAGTAAATGAAAGAGCTACACACACATCAGTAAAGAGTTTGTATTATATCAAAGAAAAGACTGTTTTGAGGAGTCGCCGAAGTTACCACTTATACCAAATGACATAAACTAATCTGGTGATTTATGTCACCGCTCACCGGTCAAGACTTGTGAATATCAATTTACTTGATAGCACAACTGCACAATGGTATATATCCAGAAGAAACATTTGTAAACAAATGTACGGAATAAAAAAGTAAACCATGCAGTTAAACATAAAATTAAGATTAAATTATTTAATTTTACCTGTGTTTTAATTCCTTGTTGGGTTATAAACGTTTTTAAGATACCAGTGTCTGTCTTTTGAGGATAGCCAAAATCCAAAACCTCTGTAAAATTTATAGTATGTTTTATTACTGTCAGGCATTATTTATGTTATAGCTCAATCAGCGCATCACTTTTCAATCGAAAGGTTATTGGGTCAAAATTAGACGCTGGCTTAAAAGCTTGTGTCCTTGGGCAAGATTAGAAGGAAATCGACTGAAACTGAAGAATTAATAGTTGAACTATGCATCTTCCAATCGTTTTCCAATTTATTGTGATGAAACAATAACATTTTTATCTTAATAAGAACCTAAATTTACATTTAGTTTAACAATTCATAACCTCACCATCTAGTAACTCGTAGATTAAAACGAAATTATTCTTGATATTTTCCTCATTGATTTTACCGAAGTAACTCTGCATAACATCAATCATTTTCATCAGGAATTCAAACACCATGACCGCATTAACATTTTGCTTGGTCACCTGTACAAAAAAAGTTATATTCAATACCAGTTATTGCTTTTGTGTGACAATTATTAGTAACGTCGTTATTAGTATCATTTTATATTAAAGTTAATTAGTCAGTTTAAATTACTTTGTTTTCTTAATCAGAATCAATAATGTTTTAAAACTAAACATTGATAATTGGTTACGACCTTGTTTCAGTTTTATCCTACATAGTATAAAAGGACAGAAAGATATAAATCTTTATAAAAGGTGTTAAATTATAGACAAAAGTTAATGCAATTATCATTTTGTTTACTACAATATTTACTTCTGTGTGTAAGTGTGAACCATTGGATATCACTGTTTTTATTGATCACAGTATTAATTTAATCCAAAAACTTTTAGTTCCATTCCAATAACCATTACATTTTACCGTACTTACTGATAATACTTGATATAATAAACTGAGATAACTTACCGCGCAAAGCCAGATGTTTCCACGTTTAGTATGAAAGAAGCTGGTCCTGGCTATGTTGGTGACAGGAGACCTCACATGCTGACGAGCATGGATCACATTAACTCTAAATGCATCACATGCATTTCGCCTGTTATTATTATAATTTTTTTGTTAAATGATGGTGGTCGTTCAACACTTTACCAAGTTTGTAGGAGTTTATGTTTAAGCCATAACTGCTTAATTTACCAGTAGATGTACTTGAAAAAAAGTTAAACAAAACGGCATTTATATTCAAATGCTGAAAAATAAGCATTTAAAAAAAAGGCCTAAAAATGACGAAAAATGCTACGTGGTAGCCCAGCTGCTAACATTACATGATTTAAATGATCGAAGGTTCATGTCAATACATCAAAACTTAATTTGTGGCATTTCTGTTTCTCAAATTATAATTTTGCTAAGGGACATGTGAAAAGAAAGCTCCATTAGTGTTCAGGTTGGTTTTATTCATGCTTTATTTAAAAGTTCTTATATGAATAGTAAATAAACATTTTTTGGAAGACCAATGCCTCTTGTTCTCCTTGCCGAATAAATAAGTTAAGACAGGTGTCACACGCAGGTGTCACAAAATAAAAAAATGGCAACAAGGATTTTAATCTTCATTGAGAATTGAATTTGGTATTTAAACAGTTTAGTTGGGAGTCTTCGGTGGTTTTTTTAACTGCTTTGGCCATGCATTGTAGTAAATCAACAGAAGTAAGTAGTGGTAACTGAATATCAACTACCCAATTAATTAAATTTGAATTAATCATATTGTGTAATAATAGGCCAAGCATTCTATGCTTGTTTTTTTTCACCACTCGTTATTATTTCCAACATTAAGAAAGAACTTTTAGCAAACTTTTCTTTTATGTTCACCAACTACTAGCAGAACTAAATGGCAAAACACATTTGTTTAAACTTCCTTTTTTTTCTGTTTTGAATGCAATGTAGTTTTATTTAAAGAAATATTCTAGAATATTAATACCATCATCGATTTCAAATTCGAGCGTGTGATAGTATTAATATGAATATGTGTATTTGGTAGTTCCTTTTAATAGTGTCCCCCTATTTTATATATATATATATATATATATATATATATATATA
>CH002076.1:822639-833808 GCA_000149265.1 Ciona savignyi | reverse complement strand
TCCCCCCATTTTATATATATATATATATATATATAAATATATATCGAGTATAGGGTGGGGTAGGTGAATTAATAAGAATATTAGCAGTCTGCAAGCAGCCAAGACACTGCGCCGCTATTGAAAAATAGGTTTTCTGTGCATGGGATTTTTGCACTAACCTGTTATAGACTAAATTTTCTGCCTCACCACCAATACTAATTTTTACCACTTTAAATGAAACTATTAAATAAAAACTTACAAGTCTGTTTACAAATTGACACAATAAAAATATGGAAATATACACATGAACAGTTGGTTCTACTACAATCATATATAACGTACCGGTACTGTAATAGCTCGGGTGACCAGGCTGTCAGCACAAAGTAACACGCCTTGGGGGAAAACTAAAAGGAGGAAAACTGAACACTCAAATAAAGATTATGACATTAAGAGTCAGTTTTAAACATGGAGTTAGAGTTAGTTCTGGGGTTAAGATGAGTGTTTAGGGCAGGATTTAAATTAGTTTCCATAATTTTAGTGGGCAGTTTTCCTCCTTCCCGCTTTCCCTCCTTTTAGTATTGCCCCTCGCCTTGCATTTTGAAGAGATAAAACATGAATATTTTATCTTACAGTTAATTAAATAATAAACAAATTTACCCAATATCATCTCGATATATTCGTGAAATCAGAACCTCGCCCTTATGATTGTACAGGAAGAGTCCTCCGATCATTCTTCAAACATTTGGTTTTAAATTTTGACAAGGCTAGTTATCGACAGGCCCTTTGACAATAGTGCTGAAAAAATACATATATATTTGGACTTGAATAAAAAAAAGAAGTTATGCAATTAGTATAGTTTTTAAAGCCTCGCCTACCAAAAGCATACACAGGCATCTAAAATTTTAATCCAATGCAAAAATTGTAAAGATCATCCGAAAGGTTGCGACAAAACTATGTATCAAACATTTTTTCTCATCCCAAATTATTTGTAGGTGCTCTATTATGTTTTACTATGCGCATTTAATTTTAGTAAATTTTTTTATTACGCAGATTTAATTTAAATTGTACAGAGTAAAGTAAAATAATTTTATGTGCCGATTTTCTGACTTGTAAACCTAAGTGGAACAGGAATGATTGTGCTATCACCTAACTATACTTTGGAAGTATTGTGTTGTAAAAATGCATTACTTTCAATCCCTGCATTTTTTACGTGCCGACTTTCACGCGGCTTGATTTTGAGCTCTAGCATTTATCTCAACCATTTACTTTAATTATTAATCCCCTTGAAAAATTTTCGGAGTCTTGATAAACAAAATCGGGCTTTTTCTATGAATTTTGGCCAATTTGCCGTTGAACACATCAAACAACAACAATCGAAACCAGAGTATAAACCCCGAAAAAAGTTATGTCTGACGGTACAGTTTCTTAGCGTCGAACAGACGACTTTAGTTCGGCCGAGTAGCTTGGTTGTTATAGTCTGCGATCTTTCAACCGAAAGGTGGCGGTTTCTGGTCGCTAGCGGTTCGATTTTGCCCCTGAACAATGCACTCAACAGACATTGCTTGAACTTGTGGGAATCCCACACGTTTATAATTGTAATATTATATATTTTAACAACTATAGATCGCGCCATGCCATGTGTCCATATTTTATGCATGGGAAGTCGCGATTAATTTCCTGTTTTCGACATCAGTCAATGAACTATTTCCCGCGAGTTTTCTGTTTAACACGTCCACGCCTCGTGTATACAAATATGTGTTTCCTGTAATGTGTCTTATATAAACTGTATAAGATTTCGTAATATCAGAGAGCATTTTAGTAGAGCCTCGCTTGGTACTGCTGCTTTCTCAAAACCCTTACCTATACCTACCTAAGCTATGCCCTATGTACAGCGCTTTTCCTTACTGCGCCTTGCGTAAAAACCCAATAAAATACCTAACCTTTGTTTATCCCTTCTTTTACTCTGGCAAAACCCGTCTAAAACCAGTTGGTTGCAACAAACTCTCCAAATTTAATGGGTTTTATCGAAATAACGTTTTAATCACATACGCCACGCTGCAGGTGCTCCGGTAACTCGACGCTGCTGGGCACGATGTCATATGACGAATACCCATGTGTAAGGTTTCGTCAATGTTACGCGGTATTAGTGTGTATTGTTTTGACACTAAATGTATACGTGTAAGATAGCCCTAGCGTTTTCCCAATCACGGGTAATAATATGAATGTTCTATTCTATCTTCCTTGTATCGAAAATTGACGGTCGTGCCTATTGTCGGTCATTCTATATTAATTAAAATACATAAATAATGATAATTTACTTTAACCACAAGAAAAGAACAACCATCACTAAAAATTAACATAAATCGACAGAAAATTTGACAATATGTATTAAATAGAAGTAAATTTAAGATATATTACATATGGGAAAACCCGAAAGACCCGAAATTATAAATATGTATCGTTTATCCATGAAAACAACTAAATATTGGAAAATCGGCAAGCGTAAATTTACGAGGATTTTAAGACACAGAATTAAAATAACTTTACAATATGGTATGTAAAATTATGTTAACATTTTTTATTTCTCTTTGCAAGGTATACAAAAATTAGTGTTATATTTCCTTGATATGCGAAGCCATGACCATTTAATAAAACTAGATGGTGATGGCACGACAGAATCTCTATGTATAGAATGCACAATTAAACCGTAAAAGTACTGTTTTATATATGTTGCAAAAATATTTGTTTACACTTACAGTCGCATCAAATTTGTCCATATTTATCACACGAGACCCTCCCTGTTTCGCGCCAGTTTGCTTATTTGATAAGAACATCAAGAGGTCTTTAGGTAGCCGAAAGGGTATTTAATTAAAAACCTGGCAGCTAGTCAGTTGTGTGCTTGGGCAAGGCATCCTATAGTATGATCGGGTACCATGGTGCAGAAGCATGTACTGCAATTGATGTATTGTAGCGACCTTCGTCATCCATTTTACATAATGTATGACGTCACTACGCATTGCCTTTTCATACTCATTGTGTGTTGTTGGTCGCTTTGGTTTTTGCATCGAGTTTCTTTTTTGTGTGTTACTGCAAATAAAGAAGCTGCTGCTTCATTGCCAAACCCCGACCTTCAACAATGACTTTTTTTTAAAAAAATGATCAAGAACGAAGACACGCAAAACTCCGTAGCGGTGAAACTGGCCATGTTTTGGACAACGCAGCCAAGAGTAAGGTTCCAGCAAGCTGAACCACAGTTCGCTCTTAAGAAGGTTACAGTCGACCAAACTAAATACTTCTACGTTGTGACAGCTTTAGACCAAGGAACAACAATTCGTCTCATCGACCTGCTTGATAACCCACCACACGAAACAAGGATGCGACAATTAGGGGATCGTCTGCTTTCTTCGTTCAGCCTTACTAGTTTGCAAAGAGCGAAGCGCTTTTTAAACATGCCACCTTTAGGGGACAAAATGCCATCAGTCTTAATGGACGAAATGCTTGCACTTCTAGGAAACGAAGAAAGGTGTTTTCTGTTTCGTGAGTTATTCCTTGAACGACTACCAGCACACACGCACGGGATTGGCAACACAATAGTCAACGATTACCGGATTTAGCCAAGAAATCTGATACAATGTTGTTGGCAGGGCGCGAAGACACAGATTACACGATTTCCAAGGTATTTAGGCAAAAACCCGGTACTTATTCACAGCGTAAAGTCAATGACGTCGACCTGATTTGTTTTTATCACCGGTTATTCGGAAACAAAGCCCGACAATGTCGTCCACCATGCTGATTTCAGGGAAACGAGGAAGCCGACCGTCAGTAGCTACAGAAATGGCAGTCTTTTTCGGCGTGAGACCGCTTATTTTGTCGCCATTTCCTAGTTGACACGGGTGCTAAGATAAGTGTATTGCCACCCGCAAGACTTGAACGCCGTACCAATCCGCCTCGACCAGACCTTATCGTGCAGATCTACAAGACAAAATTAGGTAGGCCAAGTACAACAAAAATTGTATGTTATGTATTTTGTTTAAAACATATTGTATTTTAACCAAATCAATTTGCATCTCAATATGTAAACTTTCTTACCTCACGAAGAAATTTGCACCAGTCCATGACGGTCGGTTTCGCCAGCTCAGTGTAGCGGCACATCTTCACGACCGAGTTGTCCCCTTCCACCCAAAGAAAAATTATTTCTATGCAGGCAGGAAGGGGAATCTTGCTCTTTTCGAAAAAAGAGTCTTTTCTGACAAAGCATGTCGAACGACATGCCTAAAGACGTAAATTATATAATCAGCAAAAGTATACTTAATGTTTCAAAACACTACAGTTTATTTTTGTACAAATTTCTACTAGTCGCAGGGCAAAATGTGTGTACTCTAATACAAAAAATGACTAATTTATGTACAGGTGGTACACATTATCCGAATTTAAATATGTTTAACAATACTCGATAAGATAAATTAGAAAAATATAGAGCTGCTTACCCTGTCTTGGCAACGCCAAGTGTAACCGTCTATTACAGTTGCACGGCACATCTCCCTCATATCGCCACCACATTTTCCACACCGACGGGTTGATGCCAGGAGCCCATATCGTCGCAACCACATGATGGCATTTTGGTGGGACGTGAGGGCCCCGGTGGCAATCAGATCTTTTAAGACAGAGGTTCTCAAACTGTGCGTCGCGACGCCCTGGTGCGTCGTTTGAAATCGTGTAAGGCGTCGAACGGTCATTGCGTTCAAAACTACACTCATTAAAACTAAATATTAATCACAAATAGACGTTAAAAGAGAATAGAGTGTGGCAGTTTTAAAGATTCTCCGGGGTTCCACGATCTTTGAAAAAATAAAGAAGCCCACAGGTCACATTATATTTGAACTAAATTACTAACGGGCGGGGACGTGGGTATAGGCTATTGTTCTTTTATTGTATTTCATTTCTTCATTACGTGTGCAATACTACTAAATATAACTTTAGTAGCAATATTTTAATGACTGGTGCGTCGCAAGCTCAGTAAACTTTTGGAAAGGCGTCGCAATCAAAAAAGTTTGAGAACCACTGTGTTAAGGTAATAATCGCTTTCAACTCATCTATTTTCAATGTCTGTTTAAAATAATGAACCTGCCATGCGTTTAGCTGGAAATCCGCCGAACTTTCTAGATGGACATAATACATAATTGTGACGTACCAAAGCACTAAAAGCATATTTTAAATGTTAAAGGAAACCGCGGGAAATTATAAAAAAATGTGTGTCAAATTCAATCCAGTATTACAGAAGTATGAAATTGATGGCCAAATTTAATATTTTTGTGTTCAAAAGGCTCTTAATTTATTTTTCTTTCCAGCAAAACCAATAGAGTGATTTTAAATGAAACAAAAGCAGAGTTATAACATATATATATGCTATCAACTGGACTCTATATTTCGTGTCGGCGTCTTCTTTACTAGGTAGGCCTACATCGTTGCACAATGCTTCACAATGGCCAGGATGAAATAGGTTCAAGGTGGTGTTGCGTAAATTAACATCAGATTTGAACGATGTTACAATCAGATTTTACCAACATGTTGGGGAAAATGGTTTAAATTCACGAAAACCAGCGAAAATAAAAAATACGCGAGTTTTTTTTGGATATACCCAGTACCGGATTAAGGCGGGGGCTGATGGGGCTGCAGCCCCAGGCCCACCGGAAAAAAATAGGCCCATCGAGAACTACTCTACATATGTCTTAAACAAAAAGTTGTCTTAAATAAAAAAAAAATATTATAAACTTGGATGGATGTTGAATAGGCAAGCAAAATTGTCAGCAAAAGGATTTTGGACACAATCAAACAATGTACAATTTGTGCAGAAAAACATTCCTTGCCATAGAAACGTTTCGTGCTCTTTGCTGGTCTGTTATTATCGTTCGAATTTTGCCACTCTATTACGTAACGATACGTAATTTTAGTTGAGCCATAAAGAGATTTTGCATTTGCGTGTAAATCCAGAAAGTTAGGCTAAATTGTAAGAGATGAAGAAGTATGAAATCGGTTGGGAAAAGAAATCCAGAATGGTGAGAAATCCAGAATAGAAGAAGAAAAAAAACTGAGAGAAACTGTAGCAAATTCCAAAAAGATTATTGACCGATTTTTTTAATGCAAAAGAACCCAAAAACCGGTGATTCAGGAGCCACGTCCTTTCTAAATACCGATATTTTGTGTTCTTGTGACAATATTCAGAAAATTGCCACACCAAGTTAGGACATTTTTTACTCAGACCCAAATTCAGACACAGACTCATCTAAAGCTGTTGCTGAGAACGTTGGGGTAGCGCATCAAGACAATGATAGGCCTATTGCTAAAGAATCTTTCTCTGAAAAGGATATTGGGTGCTGGAGAATAATTTTAGATCAAGTAAGAGATTAATATTGCGAAGTGGGAAGTATAGAGTTTCAAAATCTTGATGCAGATTTTTCTATTCCTGAGACATGCATTTCCGGAGATAACTTTAAATGCCGTTGCACTCCATTTTTTCGACAACAATTAAAAGTGAAAAGTGATATGCGACTGGTTGTGCTGCTCACCTTGATCGAAAAGAGTTGTTTTTTTTAACTGTTTTATCTGCAATCTTTTTGCATTTAAAGCATGAAAAAACCATGATGGCATCAGTTGGATATTGCGACTGGAAACCTGCACCTGGCGACTTGGCCAGGCACGAATCTAGTGAAAGTCACATAGGTTGTTTTTCGAAGGATATTTCTCGCAAAGGTAAAACGGCGAGTAATTTAGGAAAGTGCCAAAACATTGCTCAGCCATATTCAAATGATCTCACTGCCTGAGGAGATGATTCATTTTTCTGCATTGTTGAAGCAGCACAATTTTAACCGCGAGCGCAGCATCTAAATTAAATGTTAAAATTCATAAATGAAAATTTATTGTCTGCATTTCCTAATGTATCTGTGGTATTAAAAATATATCTTTGCCTCATGCTGGTTTCGAATTGTTCGGGCGAGCGTTCAAGTGCTCAAAAGTGTAAAGAATCATCTGCGTTCTTATATTAGTCAACAATTGTTGACTAATACCCTTTAAAGGTTGAATTCTTTAGCTCTTCTCCGCATTGAAAACGAAATTTTTAAAAACGTAGATACCGGTGATGTTATTAAGAGCTTCGCTCTTTACAAATCCAGAAAGCATGTCAAAACAGACGCATTATTAAAAGGCGTTAAATATACATGAGAAATAGCCTTCTGGCAGTACCAATTTTAAGCTGTATGTTATGTATGTATAAAAACGCTGTATGTATAAAAAAACCTTCAGGCAATATGAATAATAACCCTACACAAATTGGAGGGGCAACAAAAATGGGCCTCTGTCTACCACTCAGCCCCAGGCCCACCAAAGTCTTAATCCGGCTCTGGATATACCGTATATGTTCAAAAAGTCCTAACTCCCCTAATACTTTTGACTGAATTCATTTTGAAGTATGAAATTTTATTTTTGAAAGGCAATGAACATGAAAAAAAAGAGGTTATTTTGTATAATTTTTTACTTTAGAGAGACGTCTATATTTGACGTTACATTTTGATAAAAACTAACTATCATTAAACAACGTGACATTAGGAACATGCCGGACATGCCCACAGTGAAAGTTAGGCATCTTCAAATGCCTTTCTCGTCATGTTCATGCATCGCATGGTAAACCACCTCCCACATTCATCGTTGTCACATCCAACCTGCACAAAATGCATTGACAACGAATTCTAAATATCATATCGTAAAATTGTCCAACATAAACTCACCCATTCATCGTCATTGAAATCATATCGTCTAAAATTTGTAGCAGATATTTAGTGTTATTATAATCATTTTCAGTTTAAATCCATACTGGTCTCTGATGCATCAAAGAACAGAGACTTAATTTGTATCAGTTGTATTGCCATCTGAAATTATAAATATTTGAGCACCCAGTCTTATTCAAACATCGATATATAATAAATAGCTTATTTAATTACAAGATGTTATAAAGCAGGCATGGGCAACCCCTGGCACGCGTGCCCAACTTGGCACGCGAGCTCGTATTTCTGGCACGCTAGTTCAAGGAAATTAGATTCCTTTCTCTTAAAGATGATAACTTAAAAGTTGTTGTATTATTTGAGCTTTGGCCACGTGCATAAAAATGTTTATTACCGTAAGTTGTGAAGATTTGATTAATTATTACCGTGTTATTGTTACTCAACAAACACCAAAGAGTACAACAATCCGTTTGTAAATTAAATTTTGCAACCTGCTGCCACAGACGAATCGGACGTGGGAGAAATTTGTACGTTTGTGCAGCCAACCAGATGTACTGTAGTTAATATCAGCTACCCTTAGCATCCTAATTTACTTTTGTTAGTAATTTGAGATACAAAGTGTTATAAGGCTAACTAACAATGATGTACGATGTACCGGTAAGGTCATTCGGTATCGGTAAAGGTCATAAATGCATATTTCGGCAAGTAAAAAAAGACCGGTAACTTACTTCACATAAGCTCATCGTTACGTTTATCAAATTGCGTTAATGAGAGTAAAAATTCACACACTTTTTCACCTGCCTAAGGTTTGCTCTATCGGTAATAGTTCAGCGCTTGCTTATTTTGCAGTAAAGATAAAAATTAAAAGTCATTACTGTAAAACAGCGGTTCTCAAACTGCATGGGGTCCGCGGTCTTTTGGGGACCGCGAGGCAATTTTCTGGGACCGCTAAGAACCTTCCAAAAAAATTTAAACGACGCTTCTGAAAAAAAACTGTGTAAAATTAAGTTTTTACGCAACTTTTCTTCCAATCAACTTAACAAACAATTTGTCATGAAAGCTTACAGGCGGCTATCGGCATTTATGACATCACAAAAAGCTATTTGATGTCACATTAGTGCAATTCAAAATTACAGAACTTCTACTATAGTAGGAAATAGTACAACTCCTTTTATAGTAGGAGTAAACATTCAAAAACAGAAATATGTTCTCTCGATTTGTTAGTTGGCACGCGGAAGGATTTTTCCATTAATTTTAGCCGATTTTGGCACCCAGGCCGGGAAAGGTTGCCCACCCCTGTTATAAAGTATAGTTTATCTTTATAAAGTATAGTTAAATTAGTGCTATTAAACATATCAAAGTTATATCGTCCATAAGCAACCTTAATGACGAATACTCCACAGCTATGGCCGCCAACTTGTACTGAATGACGAAATGACGGTCTTGTCCAATTTCTTTCTTTTAAATTGGCGACAAATGTTGGTATAATTTGATTGCACCATCGTTTAGAGGGTAAAATGTAGATGTTCATACATACCTTAAAGTGAATTCAGTTGGAAGTATAAGAGGAGTTACGACTAATTGAAGCTACACGGTATATGCAAAATGACGTCATATATGTATTACTGTTCGCTGGTTTTCGTAAATTTAAACCATTGCCTTTTCATATTGGTAATATCTATTTGTGCCATCGTTTAGAAGGTAAAAAGTAGATGTTCATACATACCTCAAAGTAAATTAATTTAGTCGGAAGTATAGGAGGAGTTAGGACTTCTTGAACATACACGTAATATCCAAAAAGACCTAACGTCTTTTTTATTTTCGCTGGTTTCGGTAATTTAAACCATTTGCCCCCATATAGTGGTATAATCTGATTGTACCATCGTTTAGAGGGTGAAATGTAGATGTTCATACATACCTCAAAGTAAATTCAGTCGGAAAACCAAGGTGGTTAACATAAGGGCAATCATCAGATCACCTCGCCTCCACCATTAGGTTACCCTAACACATTAATCCGACGGGTATAGGCAATGTCCGTAATGTTCCTTGAACAAGTATACAACCGTCGAGTTAGCGACCAGCTTCGAATCTGCATACTTTTCGTTGGAAGGTGTCCGACTAAACCACGAGACTAAACGGTCAGACCACTGTTGACGTCACATATTTATTATTTTCGCTGGTTATCGTAAATTTAAAACCATTTCCCCCACACGAAACCTATACTGTAATTAAAATGACGTCGCGTGTTTATTATTGTAGGCTGCTTTCGCGAATTTTCACAAAATACTTTTAATTTTTTATTTGGAAACACTGGTCGCCTCATTTCGATCTCTGCTATCGGCTATTGCGAATTGCCTGCCTGCTTGAATTTTCGAATCGCCTGCTTGCTTAATCTAGGTCTTCTATACTTGTAACGGTGGTTTAATCAAAGAATCATTATCTGCCGACTTGTATTTCTTAAAAGCGTACTTTGTATACATATATACAAAATATTGCATTAGCCATGTCTGCCTAATATAACCACCGTGTAATATACACAAATGATGTTAACATGTTTATGATTAATAATATGTTCAGGCAACATCCGCTATGTGACTTGACCACTGACACAATAGGGGAATAAACGTCAAGATTTAAAACTTGGGTATATGAAGTAAAATTATGATTTTTCACACAGAAATAAAAGAAAACAGCTTAGGCCTATGCAGTTTGTACCTTTATTCTTGCTAAGTGAAAAATACAAAAATCTGAAAAAACATAGGCGAAGATGGGTACAAAGTGTTATTATCCTTATACTTGCAATAGTTTTGGTTGTATTTTTGTTGTTCTTAGACCGTTGGTTTATGGTGAGAAATTTCTTTGAGTATCATTTATTTACAATTTAGTAGATTAAAGATTATTGAATTCTGTCGTATAAAAAAATGAATGCTATAAAAATCTTTATTCTCGACTTGTTTCGTACCATGCTTAGAATTGAGGCCTACATTTGCGCACTAGCTTATACAAAGAGAAAATAGTTTAAATAATATTTTTTACAAACTTCGTACTAAAATAACATTTTATACTTGAAGGTATGCATACCAGTTACAGAGTGCAGGAAGTTTAAAGAATCAACAAATCTACATATTTGTCCCAACAATGATGAGGCAGGCATTGTGTGCTTATATGTTGGCTTGTATTCCCAATGCAAAAAACATAATACCAATGTGGAGTGTTCTAGTTTTTCTATAGGTACGATATATTAAGACTTGAGATAGACAGCTGGTTTAAACTGCATTGATTTTCTTTGACTTCAGTTATAAAATGTGCAATGTGGCACTCCTAATGAATTTGACGAAAACCCCTGACTATTGGGGATATTAGTGAATTTACATGTATAGATATAGTAAATCGAATCAATGAAAACTGAAATTCT
>CH002076.1:800485-818779 GCA_000149265.1 Ciona savignyi | reverse complement strand
AGTAAATTCACATTTTCCTGCCAATGATATTAAACAAATGCCATGCACACCTCCATTGGGGAGAAATCTTGAAATCCTTCAAACCCTCTTTGCTGACCCCCTGAAAATTCTTCAAATATTTTCCTGAAAAGATCCTCTGGGTCCATTTGCCCCTGAAATCCCTGGGTACTTCCCCACCGAGGCCCACCTCCCTGCTGGTTGGCTTGGAACCCAGCTGAACCCAACATGTCATATTGCTGCCGTTTCGATTGATCTCCAAGTACCTAAAAATCATTGACATAATTAAATATTTCTACTTTTTATTCACCTTTCGAATACAAGTCTGTAGTTCAGCAGACACCAGTACATCATTTAACTCTTCATTGGGATTACCAGTACATTAAAATAGTATCCTACACTATACACTAGAATTAAAAACTGGCCACAGCACCTCGTACGCTTCTGCAACCTCAGCAAATTTCACGGACGCATTTTTGTCTCCTTTGTTTGTATCTGGATGAAACTTCTTTGCAAGCTGGAAACACAGGAGAGTTAAATTATTTTAACAACAACTTTTTAAGTCATTGGAGTTTTTACCCATAACCATTGATGTTGGTGATATATGCTATTTAGTTTATCATTAATTTTTCCTTAGTTAAAAGAGTAATAATATGTACAACCATTAGTGTTAGTATAGGTTCCGTCTGTCTTTACTAGTTTAGGAGTACAAATAAATAAAAATAGACACAAGCCAGGTTTTGAACTCCTGATGCAATGAGCCTGAGTGTAATTTTATTATTACCTGATAATAAGCTTTCTTTATATCTTTTTGTGAGGAATTTTTCGAAACTCCCAATACTTTATAATAATCTTTTGATGCGAAAATTGGAGTGGAAAGATGGAAATTTCGGGCCGACAAACTTGATGTGTTGTCTGTTTTTAATAAACCTAAAATTAAAATTTTAAATTCAATTTTTGGTAAATGTTTAATAACATAACATTTTCTTTATCTTAATTTTATTTATAGGTTTACGAGCACACAAACGGTTTAAAATTTGTGATTGACTTATGACTAAGAATCCTCCATACAACTTAACCCAGTCTGTAATGTAGTTACTACAACATTATACGCTATTTAATGTTTTACAATTAAATAAACCATTTGCCAAAAGTGATCATGTATCAATAAAAGCATAGTATCTATGGCCTGTATGAGATTTCATTAAAATATTGTAAAATGTATGAATTTGAAACAGACTACTATTTGGTATTTGTCACTTGGTCTGTATATGTAATATATATGGGAACTATATGTAATTATAAAATAGTGAGTTTATGATTATAAAAAAATTTGTTGTGTTCTGTAAGATTTTTTAATGTAAGAACTGCTATGAGGTTGAAAGACACCATGTTAAATGATTGCTGAGCATTGTAAGAGTACCCTATTAATACGAATATATTAGTAATAGACGGTTGACTGGGAAAATGGTTAAAGCGAACAGTGAGAGTTCAATGCAATCATAAACAATACCGAATTTTATACAAAAGACTGACTGAGTGACCAGTTCATTATGGACTTCTAACAAAGAAGCCGACAAACAAGAAAAAACCCAATACCATCAAGGGTGTATTAAAGTTAAAATTTAATAAAAGTCAAATTTATCAATACAATTTGGTAAAATTAGGAAGTATATACCTTTTAAAACTCTAGTTAAATTACTGTGAAAAGATACACACATCCCTACTGGAAAGTTTGTATGATGCGCCGGATATATCTGGCGTGGTGCACAGGCTACTTTTTCGGTAATTGGCGCAGAAAACTTCCAAAAATCATGCTGGCGTGGCGTGATTACACTTCCTTTCATTTATGTCAGTATTTTTGACACTTTAAGGTTTAAATTTCAAAGTTTTAATTAAAAATTATGCAACTTTGTTTGTGGTGGCGCAAATTAGTATTACTGGCGTGGCGCAAAATTTAGGTTAAAAAATGTTGGCGCAAAAATCCGGCGCACAGAAAACGAACTTTTCCAATAGGGACACACATTACTGCACCATAGTTAAAGCCCAGTACCTCTAAAAGTTCTGGGGTTGAGATTAGTGTTTGGGACAGGGTTAGAATTATTTTCCATTGCAATCTAAATACTACAGGACCACTTGGATTGCATGGAGCGCTTATATCGCTTGGAGCGCGTGGATCGCTTACTATACTTCGTAATTACAAAAGACATGATATTAATGTTAGGGTAGGCGGTAAAGTTAGTTCTGGGGTTGAGATTAGTGTTTGGCACAGGGTTAAAATGATTTTCCATAACAATCTAAGTGATCCAAGCGCTCCTGTAGTATTTAGAGGTACCCCCCGTTTCCCGTTTAAGCCAGTCTGCAAAAATTTAAACTTACCATTTCCACTTTTTAAACGTATAGCTCTCCGGCTTGAGTAATTTTCAAAGTTTTTGCATAAAAATGAAGAAAAATACCTATTATTTTCGTAAAAACGTAACAAATTTCGACTAAAATTAAAAATCGCGTGCGGACTTGTGAGGGCAGCCATCTTATTGTGATAAATGCTAAGCACTTTAACACCCCGGTTATCTTACCTAGAAAATATAAAAATCGAAACAACGGAAGTCGGAAACGAAACAATAAAATGAGCACTAAAATACTTGTAAATAAAAAATTATTAATAAATGAAAAATAATGTTTACACTCAGTGTGGCTAAACCGTACGTGTTTGTTTCATAAATTAGCTAGAGCAGCGGTTCTCAAACTGGGGTCCGCGGTCTTTTTGGGTCCGCGAGACAATTTTCTGGGACCGCGAAGCACTTTCCAAAAAATTAAAACGACGCTCCTGAAGGTAAAAATTAGTTTAAAAGTAAGTTTTCACACAACTTTTCTTCCAATCAACTTAACAAACACAATTTGTCATGAAAGCTTACAGGCTATATAGGCATTTATGACATCACAAGAAACTATTTGATGTTACATTAGTACAATTCAAAAGTACCAACAAGCCTATCTGAGACTGCAGAACTTCTACTATAGTAGGAAATTGTACAACTCCTATTATAGTAGGAGTAAACATTTAAACAAATACCAAGATCAGAGGCGTCTCGTTTTTCCTAAAGCCATGCATCCGGGTTAATATGTTTTGTTTTAGAATTTTCACGTTGCTAAATTTTTCGTTTTACTTCCCTATTTTTCAAGGGACGGTGAGTCATTTAAAAATTGCTAGGGGACCGTTGCGTAATTTTTTTAAAAAATTTGAGAACCGCTGAGCTAGAGAAATACTTTAAAACTTTGTTACCCTTAAAACTGTAGCAATTCTTAATTATAAGAAAACTTTGTTATTCTTTCCCAACGGTCAAATTTTAAAAAACAAGGTATAATCTAATGAAGTTAAACCTTGCGGTAACCTGTTAAACTTCCGACGTGCTTAGACACAGCGCCCCCCCAAAAAAAACAAAAAACAGCGGAATTCCGACCTAATCTGAATATTCTAAAAGGTACCCTATTCTTCATTTTAGGGATAGGATAGAATAAGATAGAATAGGATATTCATGTTAACCCCATAAATGAAATAACTCAATGGGCGTATCACACGGGCAATCGTCATATTACCTTGCGCCTACCTTCTGGTTACCGGAGCGGACACAAGCGACAAGCTAGAGACCAGTTGCAAACCTGTAGCGTTGCAATCCCTTCTGATAGGCGAAGTACTATCCCAAAAATATATGCGGTCGGATTGGCGCTGATATTATTTGTTTCTTGATATCTAAGGACGATTACGAACAATCTACTTTAAAGTAAAACAAGCGTAACATGATATAGGAAAATAAACATGGGTTTTAAATAAACCCATTATACCCTCGAATATCCAATGAAATATAAATATTGAGACAATTATAATACACTTTATCATGTGTGTAAATCAAGTTAAAATAGAAGTGGTATTAGCGAGCATGGTCTGGATGTGCAAGAATATGACAAGATTATATTAACAAAATATAGTAACGTGGTCATATTATTCATATGCTTTCTAACAAGTTTGAATTTGGTAACTCAGTTTTCCTTATTGCAGAAACAAAACTAAACATAACATGTATAAATAGATAAAAAGACACTTATGATTAGATAACTTGGGGCCCCATCTTATTTTACACATTTTTTAGTGAAGTTTATCAATTTTCTTTCAAAAACCATTCTGCCGTATATTTAAACAAAGAGTTTACCAAGACACGGCGGATTAAATATTAGTCAGCTAAGAGACAATATGCTTCCAGGACTACGACCATGATATAAAGAAGAATATCTGTTTATACGTATAGCCTGGAGGCACCGGATATACCAAACGTTCGTTTAACTTGTAATGACAGTATAAGCCCGCATTATTACACTTTGGCCAAATTATAGTTACAGTATTTATCTTGAATTTCCTCTTATATTGTTAAAACTTTTAAACAAATTATAAAAAATCTTACATGCATCCTAAACCCTCTAACAGCTAAATTGTTGTTGGCAAGTTTAATTCTGATTAAGTAAGACTGTAATGAAGTAAAATGAAACCTACATTGCGTAGAAATAAGAGATATAACTGTAAAGTATTAATATAAACGAAAAGCAAGAAATGGTGAACCGACTCTCTAAAAGTTAATCGCACAGGTTCAGTATTCTATATAAAAATTTGTTTTCTAATAGGACATCGTTTTGTAGGTACACTATTCCATGTGATGTAACACAAATGGAAAATGTAGAAATTTCACAAACATACACATAAATATATATTCATGTAAGTTAGTTTTATATTCTAAATCGAACTCTAAATTGTTAACCACGTCTGTAAACTGGTGGTGAATGTGTAAGTAATCCGACTTGCTTGAAGCATAAGTAAATGTCAGCGTTTTCGTCGAACAATTTACATATCCAAGAAAATAACTGAGTCAGTCGTAAAGTTTAAATAATGTGAAATAATAAATAGCACAATAAAGAAATAGACCAGCGATTAAAGTTTCATATATGGATTAGAAGTTTGCATTTTAGGAATTCCACTTTGCCACTTTACCCTTCATACCCCCATTTTAGGAAATTTCCCGAATTTATATTTAGAACAGCAGGCCCCGTGCCTGTTTACAATGTCAAGTACGCTTCAGGGCGTGCCAGTCAAACACCGATCGGAATTCTCGTCATAACTCATTTTAGAATATTGCAATGATGTCGAAACAGTTGCTAACTTTTGCTGCATTATTGGTTGCTATGGGAGTGGGGCTAATTATAACGGGAGTGACATCACCATCTACTGCAAAGGTAAATAAAAGCCATTAAAACTGTTATTTTAGTTTTGTTTATTGTATTAAACGTCGTCTCAATAATTAAAATTTTCTCTTCTTTCAGGTGTGTCAACAAAATGGTATCAGATCAGGGGTTTTCCCTTCTCGTAATTTCCCTCCGCTACCCTTCCCGCCAATAGCTCCTCCGCCACATGCAATGCAATGGCCGCAGTTCGCAAGACAAGCTGAAAATGAGGAACCGAGGACAACATGTCTGGAATACGGACTTTTCTTTGTTGGAGTTAAAATGATCAAAGAATATGTTTATTTCTCAACACCACGTAAGTTTATGGCTGATAAAAATATGCGATTTTGTTTGGGTGCATTGAAAACACATATGGCGCAGGTGGTGCGGTTATAAGATTTGCGGGTGGGTATAAAAAGTATGGTTTTGTGCTACTCAAGGTTTGTTTAAAGATATTTAAATATATAAGATGGAAACTGTGGTATACAGTTGTAAAGGT
Source organism: Ciona savignyi (assembly GCA_000149265.1). NCBI lineage: Eukaryota > Metazoa > Chordata > Ascidiacea > Phlebobranchia > Cionidae > Ciona > Ciona savignyi. Next base: position 813,015 of record CH002076.1, on the reverse strand, counting down.
TGCTATTAATATGCGTGGTTTAATATACAGTGGAGCAACAAGAGCAGAAAATACGAGTTATAGCCGGATTGATACTGATCGGGGGTGTTGGTTCATTGCTGGCTCTTCTATTCTTCACAATAGCTGCTTGCAATGTCAATGGAAAGGATGTTGACGTCATATTTGCAACCTATAAACGAAATATGATAGCTACCATACTACTTGCTGGAAGTGGTGGGTTTAAATATTTGTCCTTTGTCGTCGTTTAGTTCTTGACTCCCTGAATTTAATTTTAGTGATTGTGTGGTGGTAAGATAAGCCAACTTCGGTACATATATACTTCCAAAACCGATCTGTAGTCAAACTCTTCCTGATTTAAAATTAATTCCGGTAAAATTAATCTCTAGCCATACTGGATTTAGATAATTTCAATAATAATTTAGATAATTTGAATAGTACAATACTATGTAATTTTTAAAGCTTACATTATATTTATATCATCTATACAGCATCCCTTCACATTACTGGTTTCGCCATGTACACGCATCACAATAGTTACTCGATCGGAAATTCTACAGTTTTCGTTGCCAAGGTTGTTTCGGCAATTACTGGTTTCAACACTGATGTTACCTCAAGGTTTCTTACGGAACAAAGGCGATTTACATCACCGGCTTTTGACGTCACAATGAATTCGACGATTTCGACACAAGAATTCAACACCCCGATTAACATGGACACATTCAATGACACTATAGAAGCCAATAACACACAGGAAGGGAGCGCGGATATCAATTTCTTTGAAAATGCTGATATTTATGACACGTGGTTCCCCTATGAATCTCCTCATGATGTTATAGCAGTGCTGCCATTTCCCATTTCTGTAAATCCATCCAGTGGTTCCAGACGAAAACGTGGAATACGCAAAGTGTTGAAACTACTTCTTCTGCCAATGCTTAACATGCGGGATTCGGTGCCCACCTTCGGATATTCGTTCTATCTGTGCTGGTTCGGTTGTGCTTGTCACGTGGTGGCGCTCGTGTGCGGCATCGTTCATTGGAGGAAAAATGGTTCGAAATGTAAACTTCAAAGATCGGTCGTTTGACTTTCGGTTCAATAGCATTTTCAAACCAGCATGTTATAAATTTATTATTAACAGAACTCTAATGACGAACACACTTACAAGTGAGATCCTTACAACTAAGCAACGAAACACTCCATTGCTCACACGTCGAACTTAAGAAGAAAAAAATTCAACCGGTTTAGAACTTTTTGCAACCGTTTTAACATTGTAGTAAAACGCCCAAATAATAATCTACTTGTTAATAAAGTATTAATTAATAACTTGATATTTTGTAATTTTAATAAAGAACCTATAATTTATAACTTTAATAAAGTTAACCGCGCACAACACTTTAACTATATAAACATTGTCAGTGTAAAAGTATTACAATTTTTGTTTGATCAAACTTAATTCAGTTTAAGGGTCTCAGTAAAAGAGCATTCTGTTCCAATTCACTTGTTTGAGTATTCGCTTTGTGAATTGTATTGATCTTTCGATAACGCACATTCCTCAAAACATTTTATCGAGTAACAAATGTAATTTGCATTAATAATAAAATCAAGCATTTGCGACTTCCAGAAGATATTTGTCCACGTTTATATTTACAAGGTGGGATGAGGCGTCGGGGAAAATCCCAGGTGGGGAGCCCCCACCACCGCGACCTGACGAATTGAAAGAGCTCCCGAACTTATTAGAGCATGCTTGAAGCGTATACAGAGACGGAATTGACCAGCTGGAGCGCTTACGATGATGACGGATTTGCTTCTCGGGGTTCACGGATCTAAATGTGCAGTAGTTGTTACAGTGTATATTGTACATTCTAAATTATCTTGTTTTTCAAAGATTTGTTACCGAAAATATGAACCCGACGAAAAGCACTTAAAATGGGAAATTAGTTATGTAAATAACATTAACTTACGGCCGGACATAATTTCTAACGTAGCTGGGAATTCCCCCTTTATCTCCAGTTCCGTACTTAGGAGGTCCTCGTTTTAAAGATTCTATTCGTTTTTCTAACGCCAATCTCGCTTCGTCGGCCGCTCTTTTTCTCTGTAATGTTTTAAACGCTTGATAAACATTTGTATTTGTCTGCCCTGTTGTCCATCATAACCTGGTATCCCTTAGTGTTTTTTTCTGGTATTTTATTCTTTATTTGAGTCTGGGATATTTACTCGACAATTTACATCCACAACCTTACCGCTAGGTGTTTGTTACGAGTAGCCTCCTCGTCAAGTGTCAACTTCTTAAGGAATTCGTCAACGCGATTTCGCTGTTGAGTCTCTTTGTCTTTCGCATCACCCAAAAGTTTTTCTCGTTTCAATTTCTCTCTGTGTTAATAAATAATCCATTGTTTAAATCGTACAAATTAATTCTAACCTTTTAAATTATATAAACGTTTTTTTATCGTATTTAAAGACTCTGCATATTGTTCAATCCAGTGGCTATTTCACCAAACAAATTATCTTGTACAATTTTTCAAGTAGCACTTCAAGGTTGTAATTTATAACACACTTCTCTCTCCCGAAACTGACACATTTCTCCATAGTTGTCATTAAGTCAACACACTTTTGAGAACCTTTCGCTTTTTTACTTACAAAATTACAAAAGAGCAAATATTGTTTACTGGTAACCAAAAAGCAAAATATCAAATTTTTAAAGCAAAAAAACTCCAATTTCTACTCCACCACCATTACATATAAAGTACACAAGGTGTCAGACTGAACTTGACCAAGCACATGGTACCAGACTTACTTATTATACAATACGGTCGCGTAGCCGAATGTGGTTGACGCAACCGATCCAACTCTATATAAAAACGGTCTTGATGACGAGTCTATCAGTGGTCAAAACGTTTGATGAAAAATAAGAAAAGGGGGATTAAAATAGTATGCGTCCCCTTTTTCAAATGGTCAGAATAAATTATAGTTAGCAGCTAATTTGGAATTGTATTACTCACTTATGCGAGGAAAGGTTAAAATATTTCGCTACATCGATAGTTGTATCCCAACACATCGAGTCACCTTCGAAATTACCATCTTCGTTTTTCTTGTACACTGTTACGTCATACACCTTCCCGCGAAGTGCCTGATAGGGAGAACAAAGTGTAAGTACAAATAACATTAATTAACGACGTCATAATTAGTATTGTCGTTGGGTTAGAAGAATCTGTGACATCATAATACCTCTATGGATGATCGGTTGTTAAGTTCATCACATGGGTCCTTACGAATAACTGGAACTTTTCGTATCTTTTGTCGACGACTCCTCTTTGTTTTTTTCAGCTCAATAGTAACTACGTCATTAGTTTTAACCTCGTTTACAATGTCGTCTGATGGTTCATGCATAGAAACGTCATCCATAATATGTTTCATATTTCCCGGTTGATGGATAAGTTGATTTGATAAAGTTTCGTTAATTGATTTGATTGAAATATTTTCAACCATATCTTCCTGGTCGGATTGAATTTTTTTATCAACAATTAGAACGTTCCCATTGTCGATAGATTCATTGACTTCGTCGTCCTCGTTAAAGGAGAAAACATTAGACAGCGACGGAAATTTCGTGCTTTTTAACCTTTCTACATGTGGCGGTCTAGATAAAAGAGTCAATTTTTCTATAGTACCAACCCGCCCCATTGATTTGATCGATTTAAGGGAAAGTCCCGGCAAAGGTTCGGAAATGATTTCGACGACACCTGAGATAGTTTGTCGCCTTCGAATCAAAGGCTTATTCTCGTTTTCGTTTGCCACTGCGCTTATGACTTCATCATCTTTACAGCGTGTCGTAGAATTCGATTTTAGTCTACTTTCGACAAATTTAATAGAACGGGACGATATGCTTCCTGTTTGATGAATGTTTTGGCCTGGATCTGTTTTTGTTCCCTGGACATGGCCTACAGCATTGTCTTCAGGTCTTTCGACATCTTTGTCGCATTTTTTCAAATTAAATTGCGTAAGGTTTGAAATTGTCAAAGGCGCATACTGTTTAGTGTCATTTGTCAGTATATTTGCATATGTACGTGCTTGGGTACGTGTGAACCTAGCAGGGCTATTGAAATCAGGAATGCTGTTGACAACGTCGCAATCGAAAACCGATCCTGTGAAAAAAATTTCTAAATGTTTATCATAGTTCAACGATGTTAAAATGGACATGGTGGGTATTGTTTGTCGATGTGGCGCAAATAACCGTGCTGCTCGGTAATGTTGATAAAATTTGCCATCAGACCGTTTACACGGTGAGTTGTGGAAAAATGAAAACAGTCAAGTTAATACACTAATGTAGTGAGTATTCGCAGAGCATATAATCATTATTTTCAATTAAAAAATAAATTAAATTTAAATTTACCTTTTAAACCATGACTCTGGATTTCTGAACTTTCCGGGAGATCGTCCCCAACAGAAAATACATTTCGCCTCTCAAGCCTTCGTTTGGAATTTTTCCATTTTGTTATCTCTTCCTTATCCTTTAGCTTATCTGTTCTTGCTTGCTTGATTTGCTTCTTAGTGCGACTTAGTTTCAACAACGATCTGTACATGTTGTCTTGTTTTTTGATCACTTTCCGCATCTCGAAATTAGTGTCCTTGTGCCACATGTTTAACTGTGGGAAATTGTTTAATCGTTAGATTTAGAGTTATATTGACCGATACTACAGTTATAATAATACGTTAAACTAGAGAGTGTCAACCACCTGTTTAACCACCACTATTTGTAAACACATGTTGTATGCCATATATTTATTTTACAGAGGGTCCCTTGTAACAACAACTTGTATTTTATACACTGAATACATAGTTTGTTTCTGCAAGCAAAAACGCATGGGTCCCATAGTTATCAAACTCAATTTATTTTCCATGTGTAGTTAAAAAAAGAATAAACGTCTTAAATTTACGAACATTTTCACAACAAATGTTTTAAATTAAACCGTCGTTTCAAGCGCCGAAGTGAAATGAAGCTAAATTGCCAAAACAGCCCGATTTAGTTTTTCATGGTATCAGGGAATTTCTAGGTTCAGTAGATAAGTTTCTGTTTTTACATATGTGGGTCATGTTACGTAACAATTCTTAAAGTTTTAATCTGTTTTGTAGACTCCTTGTTGGAGATGTCAGTGCGATATGGCATGCCTGTCACAATCTTAATTCAGGAACATAACTTCGTTTTTAACGTAATTACCCTAAGTAAATGTTTTTTCTTCCTTTAATTGGCACATACTGTCTAATGGTCTAACATTTCACCAAATCTGAATATAGTTAGAGCAGCCGTTTAAGCGCTATATGCCCCAAAAAGCTAATTTATTGGAAAAAAACCTTTTGGATTTTAACGTCTCAGGGGAATTCCCCTGGTTTTATCTCCCAAAATTTTGGTTTCTGTTCATCTAGACCATGTCGTCTAACATATGGCGAAGTCTCATTGCGATTCCGTTATTCGCTGTTAGATGTCGGGGCGCCATGCCATGCCTGTCAAGCGTTTGACGAAAAAAAAAGAAAAAAAAACGGACAAAAACAATATGTGTCCCAATTTTTCAAATGGAACCCATAATTAGCGGTATAGTCTACCTTCAAAAAGGCATTACTTAAACATATAATATTTTGGTACGACGATCACCACGGCTTTAAATATTCCACCGACTGGAAAAGAAAGCCTACGGTACACATGTTAATCCCAGTATATGTAGGATAAGAAACATATTTTGTGTGTTTTGTGCTTACGGCCAGTTACCGGGTTTATTGTAGTGTGCTTAATTTGTATGTATAAAAAAACGAAGTTTTTATCGACTTTTTATATACACTGATATACAGCTTTGGTTGTTAGGACCCTGTGATTTATAAAACGTATCATTAAGTTGAAAATACGACGACACAAGATCGCATCTTTTTCATCCAAATTCAGTTTTCGAAAAATTATTTCTTTTAATTCTACATCTTCGCTTACTAATAAGATAGTCGCACGCCTCAACATTTAGCAGGAGTGAAACGGTTGGGTAAAATTCATAGCAAATTAAAAGGTAACTTTTCAGTTTAAATTTCAACCTTAAAAATATACCAATATAATAAAAAAAGCTCAAATGTATATTTTCCGGCAAGCCTTATTAAAAAAAAACATTCTCAAAAATACTTTTTAAATTATACTATTAATAAACGACAGGGTTGGGAAGAAAATTAAATATTTTACAAAGCAAATAAACTATTAAAAAACATTATTCTAGCCTTTCCCTTGTCTAGCTACCCCACTGTAGACTTGACATTATTTTTACGGCATCTCTAGACACTAATATAATTTTAAGTTTTTTTTAAATGAAATAATCTAGTTAATCGTTTTAATCGACATATATGGAAGCTAAAAACAGTTCCAATAAATTTATTCAAAATAGCGCATTTACCTCTTTTTTCAACGATCGAGTTTCGGCCAGATTGCAATTTTTCACGTAACTTGAAACTTCACTCGTTCTGGTACATCGTAATGATATTGCAGCCACTCCACCTGCTCGAATCGTTATATTTCTACGCAAAGCAGCTGCAGCAGCCTCCCTCTTCATCGTATAACTAAGCACAAGAACGATATCTTAAAGCTTCAGCGTAAAACAACTTATTATCAAAGCGATGCTCAGCAACAGTATTGCAGGATTAAGCATTCGAAAATAGCTTGTCAGTTAAAAGCTTTCCTATTTCACATGTCTATAGGAAATCAAGTTTCACAATTCTTTATGATCGCTAACATTTCTGAAATTTATAACTCAATTTGACAACATCTTTAAGAAGCGGAATCCATAATACCTCTGACCATATATACCATTTATTAACGTATATTCAACTGGTTTGCAAACAAGAAAACAACAAATTTACTGATTCCGAACACATTATGACCACAACGTAGTAAGCAGGCCAAAATCTGGGTAAAAGTTGCTACCAAACAATCACTAAAAATAGGACGGTTTTTATTATAAAAATACAATTATATTGGTAAAATAGAAGTTAAGAAACAACTTGTTAGTCTTACGTTAATAAGAAGTCCTTAAGACCCTTGCAAAAACGTATTCGAAAATGGTCGATACCCTAAAACATTTACCCTTTGTGATTTTTATAAAAACTTATATAAAGGCCTATATACAATACTACTTCGCCAAAAATTAGAATGGCCTTTTAAATCTAGTTTAGGAAACGTAATGTCTAGTGCACTGTAAGTAGCGTACATTAGCAGCATCCTTGATACTCTCTTATCAATGATCTTTAAAATCTCTAGATCGAATATCTACAGTTTTCGAATTCATACACCCATTTTTTCCCTTTGTGCGTTTTCGCATCCAAATTAAGCGCTTTGCCGATTTATATCAACAGTCTTATTATGTTGTTAAAAAGTATAAAAGTATAACAGGGTAAGTTTTTACAAGCAACAATAGGCTTTGCGTTGTGCTTTAGTCATGTCATACTAAAGCCTTGGCTTGTTTTCATTGCGTTCTACGTCACAAATGGTTAATATTTCAGTTTAAAAAAACTTTTACTCAAAATCAACACACACGTCATGTAAATGATACTTAACAATTGTTTGCAAAATACATATAAATACAATTTATTATTAATGGGGTAAACTTCCCGACGATAAACATTTTTCAGAAAGAAAACTTGACAAGTACATTCCCTTCCCACCTGTGCCACATTTCCACTGTTCAAATGCTACATGGTGACGTTTTTATTTTTAACTTTTTATTTCCAACCATCATTTAGCTGCTATGGGAATCTTCATTTGAATTAAAAATTCCAGCATTATTAATAATCCCCAACTTGAGACGCACTTGCACCAACCGACTGTGACGTCGTAAGTGATATTGTAAAACACACAATATGTCTTCAGCTACTTGAGAAGGGGGGTTCATAAGTCAAGTTTGCTTGACACACGATGACTAATTTATACGACAAGGATCTGCGCGATATCACCGATCATATATAATATGTGAACATAAATCAACTTTTATAAACAGATTACTTGTCAATTAACCCAATGTTTTCAAAGTACCCATCGCCCGTGCTTTACTGAAAATTTTGTTCTTGGTTCCCGCAGAAAGTTTAGCCGCTAAATTTTATAGTACCTTCACACACTTTTTTAAATGCGTTCATGCTGAGTTTTACCCAGCTATATAATAACAGCTGAAAAAATCACAAACGCTATTGACAAACTTATCTGTTCTTATATTGAGTTTAATCAATTGAGAAATCTTGCGTCTGCAAACTAAAACCAACAAATCATCCCCAAAGTACAGTGAGATCAATCCAAATTGACTCTGATAAAGGAATTTTTTTAAGACATCTTGAAAATTTCGCACGATTTAAACAACAACCCTATCTAAACAGCATTCTAATTTTAAAGTTGGCAACGTTTTGATTTTACGTCTGGAGACTTTTAAGTAGCCCCCCTTAAGCCCTGTCCTTTGTTTGACTGATTGTTCTAAGCCACCGACTAAATTAATGTCACTTTGAGTGGCTTGAGATACATTCCGACCCGGTTAAATCAACGTAGGCCTTGTTAACTAATGGGCCATTAATTCCATTCCATTTGTAGTGAATTCGCGGATTGTGTAATATATTTTTGGGCATTGTATTAAGTTTTGTTAATTTTTTTAAATAAGCCCTTAATCATGCACAGTTGTGTGCCTGTTCCAAAACCGTTGTGCCTCTTTTCCTGTGGCCTGTCAATCAGCCATTATATCCGCACCGATGGTTCCTAATAATCCTCTCCAGGCATGTGCAACCAAATCTCCAGACATGTACAACCAAATCTCCAGGCATGTGCAACCAAATCTCCAGGCATGTACAAAAAAGCCGCGGCTCCAGGCATGTACAACCAACCAGTTTACCCTTATGTATTGTACTGTCTCAGCTTGCATTCTAACAATAAAGAAACCTTTTGTAAAGAGTCGGATTGCGAGTTATTGCAGTTTGGCTGAGGACTGTTAGTTGGGAATCGCAAGGACAGACTTATAGCAAGCAATACGGGCAAATATAAAGATAAACAAAGCAAACAATCCCGAATCTCCACACATTAAATCGAAAAAGAATGTAATTTTTTAATCATATATATTTGCACACAAACTAATCTTAACAAGTGATACGTCTCTGTCACATTTTCAAATTCTTACGCTTGTTTTGCATTTTACCCCGCATATTTTATTTTGTTTCACGCGTACTTTACATTTTATTCTGCATGATTTTTTTTTAAACTTTTTAATGGGTCATACCTTTTTTTCTTTGCTTATAATAGTAAGCTGACACTATAATTAGAATCCAATCTCTGAATCTCGATTGACCCGCAGGCTGTGCTGCTAAAAATCAACCCTTATTGGACAGTTCTATCTACCTATTTATTCACAAAAGAAAAAACTGAACCACAGAGCTTAAACTATTTAATTCTTTGCTGAAATACAACACGAATAGTGGCGTAAAACACACCTTTAAAAAACTGGCGTGTCGCTTTTTAAATAAAATGGCGTGCCTTCTCTAAAAAGTGGCTGGCGGGCCGAATGTTATCGCCATGTTGTGAGCCTCTATGCATATATATTTGGAAAGTAGCTGTCCAATATTGTTGAACCTGCAATTAATACCCGGTTCACTCAACTTTCTGCTAAAATAAGTTTATTTTTTTCAACAGGGTGGTGACAACGATATTGTTACGCCACTGTTTGTATTATTTTGGCACCTACAGATTTGGCGCTATTTTAGTTTAGTTTATTCATTTTTTGCCCTAGTATTTAAAAATGGAAAGCGAATAATAAAGCGACACGGAAACAGGAAAAGACGGCAAAACGAACAGTCGTTAAAACAGGTCATTGAAAAAAGGGATATAATTTACTAAATATAGCGAACGCGGACGCCAAACCTAGGCGAAAAAAACAATATTCGAAAAATTTAAATAAAACCTAACGATATGAATTATGAAGCCCTGAAGAAGAGTGTGCGGTAAAGCGCGACCAGTACTGAGGCGTTTTTTTAACTGCTAGTCTTGTGCACGTGCGTTCCGATATGTGGCAGATATTAAACATTCTAACGGATTTAGGGCACCATAAGTTCGTATGTACACATTCGAATGTTATGTATTGGTTTAATTTTCCCTAAAACTCACACTTATTATTTTTAAAATTCTTAACATATCAATTCACGTGTTCACTGTCTTAATCCCATTGGTTTTCCTATTCACGGGGAACAAATTAAAACCGTTAAAAAAATAATCCGTTAAAACTTGTACTGAATTCTTTTATGACTTAACCTGACAGTTGGCAATGAAGCACGGTAAATACAAGTAAATAGTTATTAATTGTTAGAAGAACAATCGACACTTGTACATTGCTTAAGTAGCCCAATACTCAATGACTTAAAATTAACATCACTAAAATAGAACATACTTTAACTTAAAACTGATTAGCTCAGGTGCAATCCAACCACAGGGAATGGAGATATTTTGTATCCTGTTAAAAAAGGAGTTAATTTTTTGACATGCTTTGCTTTGTTCATATTCCAGCTCCTAGTTTGGCAATTTGTAATTGACTTCTTATGGTATACAATGTGTTCCTATGGTGATATAAATGATAAAGACTTTAAAAATCTTAAGAAAACCATCCAAGATCAGGTAAGATAGGTTTTGTTTCGTGACCATGCTTACTCTAATAACCAAACCTTATAGTAAGTTGTTCATAAACTTAATTAATACCGAATTTCTTAAGTGCCTTGAAATGTACTGACAGTGCTGGAAAAAAGTGTTTGCATTTTAACTTAACTGCTAATAGTTTTAATCAAGTTTTCGGTTTTAACTGCTTCTGTGAATTAAATAATTGAGTGACTAGGAAGTTTTTTACCCATTTCTGCTCCAATAAAAGATAAAGAACAATTTTAAGGAGCAATAAGTAAAAGATGCTTTTTAAAAACTGTGACATATTATAAAGTTTTAGCGCAGAGCTTACCAGATGTATAACCTGTATACATTGGTTAGCTTTGCTCACCACAAAAGTACTTTACTTCTGACCATTTTCTTCGCTTATAGATGTAATTGTTCAAATTCAGTGTTTAAATCCTCTTGGATTGAGATTTCCATACCTGTTAGCAGTGCAGGTTGCAAATGACATGGCCACATTTATTTAATGAATATATTTCTTCACTTCTTTCAAGGAAAAGGAAGCTGCAAACATTTTGAAAGAAATAGAAGCGTTGGAGAGTGGGAATTATGCTTTAAAAGATGAAGAAATGTCAGATAAAATCCATAAATTATCAGCACAAAATGCAAAGTTAGAATACCAAGCTATTCACCTGCAGAGAGTATGTTGTTATGAACTTTATGGTGACATGCGTATGACACACATGCCATGGTTGTGGGATTGAAATTAACTACCGTACTGGGTAGATGGTTGTGTCTTTGGAAAAAGCATACTAAAGAACGTCAATTATATTTTTCAATCAGGAACCAAAATTGTTTCGTTGTTCTTAAATTGGCTTAACTGGCTTGCCAAGAGCCGCCACTATCATATAGTTTGTCACTGTTGATAAAAAGCAATAAACTAAGAAATATATTGCATTACTGGTTAAAACCAAAAAGCACTGCTGTGTATTAAACCAAAAACCGCTGTATTTATTCCAAAAACAGATGTTTATTATCTTGTGATTTTAAAACTATCCATATTACAGTCATTGGATGCAGAATTGGCATTAGCAAATCCGCATGGAAGGAAATCTACAGCAGCTGATTTTTCCAACGGCATGCTAAACGTTGTGCAAGAATTAACAAATTTATTTCAATGCTCGATTACCTCAAGTTTTTCGTCACTGAAGCAGAAATTTCCAGTCTCAGTTACTTTAAACCAGAATGAAAAGTTTGGTGACTACCAGTGCAACAGCGCAATGGCCATAACTGGGGTAAGATTTAAGCTCTGCTACTGTATAGTACTTTTTATAGTTGAATGTACTATTCTTCTGTTGTGTACTGTGGTACTTTTTTATTTTTTATGGTAAATAAAATTGAAGTAAATGTATATATATATATATATATATATATATGTATATATATATCTCATTTTCACATTTATTGCTCCATAAACACTTAATATGTCGTTTTATTATTTATGTTTCGCAATATATTAATATGGATACTTAAATATGATGGCCAGGACATTACTTTCCATGTATTATTGCTGAAACTTTTGGGGGAATAAAGACTTGTGCTTAAAATTATAGGGTACATTTTTTTTAAACCTCTATGGCTCTATTTATACTTTTCATATCGTAATTCAAAAAATCTTTAAAATAACATGATGCTAAACCTTAAAATGATAAAAGCATGTTCCAGCGAAAGCATTTTCTATGGTAGTTCAATTTTCTGGAAAAAAAGTGTTTATTTCTTAAGTAGAACTATTTCTTTTAAAGTTTAAGGGAGTTGGGAAATTATCAAGCATTCTAGACAGAATTTTGAGTTCCGTAGCACAATATTGTGTGATTGAATAGTAAAAACCACATTTATA
>CH002076.1:738807-757574 GCA_000149265.1 Ciona savignyi | reverse complement strand
ATAAGTGTATAAAATTACTTAATTTCCTTCCAACCACTTAAAGGCAAGGTGATACATCTACGGGAAAGCACAATCCATTCGCAAAACACTAATTTCTGTTTTTTTCTTTCATTTCGAAAAAGAGCTTGCGGTAAATCGATAAATGTTTTCGCTTAAATTAAACTATTTCCAACTGGTATCCATATAAAAATAATTACGTTGCTTAATTAATGCAATACAACTGCATACGTTACTTACACAACGAATCGAATCCGACAGTGTTGCTTGTTGTTCTGTGTAACTGGGCGGACGTGACGTATTATTTCCAAGGAACAACCGTTTCGATGTAGTTGCAGAATAATCCATTTTTGCCGATAAACCAAATATCAAAAAACTATTTTTTGTCAGCTTAATTCAATACAGTACCTTAACCAGTCTTATTAGAAGCTAAAACAAAATGTTCTGTTAGATGAGAAAACTAAATAGTTTTATCCAAATTAAACTTGCGTGTTTTCACTTTTTTCGGTATACACACAGTTTTCCTCAAATATATATATTTTATAAAAATCTTTAAAATTTTTCTGTCTTTAGATCTTTCCTGCACGATGCGATTTGAAATATGTGGCCAAGATCGAGAACGCTGCCTTTATATAAACACATGACGCACAGAGCCTACTGTGACGTCACAGAAAATCTACGCAACGTATTGAGCTGCGCCAATGCACGTCACAAAAAGACCATTATTCTCATGTCATTACGTCACTGAACTGAGCCGGAAACTATAGAATTACACGACTTACTATTATAATTTTGCCGAATCACCAAAACAAAATTTCCTTAAACTCAAATACGCAGCAGCTTTTTCGGGTTTTCGTCAAATTTTTAATATTCGTCAAAGACAACCTGTGGACAGAATTCCCTGTTTTTAATAAAATGTTGAAATTTCCCGACCAAAAATTCCTGATTAATAATGACTATTATTCAGCAGCTATAGGAAACTATAGGTGTTATGACTCACCACACGATCTTCTAGAAAGGGCGTTATATGGGCGGGAGTTTCACGGTTCTCACACCTTAGGTATATTCATATTACATTTACATATATGTATCACGTTGAATTTCAATTAATGACTTAGTACACTGCGATCTACTGACTTTATTTCCGGATTGGTAGCTTTACGTAAGCATGTGTTTATTATTAGCTTTACCTGCTAACTTTCTCCGAAGTAGAGCTTATTTAGGTTTAGTTGTGGAAAATATATATATAATTGAAACTTTGTTAATGTTACGCGTATATCTTCATTAATTTAACACTAAAATTGCTTTAAAAAGTATTGGAATGTGTCAACATGTAACTGCCTGAAAGGATATACAAGAGAAAATTCCGACCGGTTGCTCAGCGACTAAAAAACCCGACATCTACGATTAGTCATCAAGAGGTAGCGAGGGGAATTTAACTTTCGTTTCTTTGATTTGTTTGATGTTGGTGGAATTGTGGAAATACAATATGAAGTCAATCGCTTTTGTCGCCTAGAGGTTACTTCTGCAGCAGAATGGTCTGTAATAGAAAGTATTCAAGCATATCATTTGTATCACCCGCACATTGCAATATAAACAACTTAGGCAGATTTGGTATGCGTTGTTTTGAACATCTATATGGTGGACTTCTTGTTTTTCATTTCGAATGCCTTGGTTTTACCAGCATCATTCTTGCATGGCGATAGTGTATACAAACGCGAAGTCGAACGTGTAAAGCGCAAGTTGTAAAAATTGACAAACTGGGGGTAACCTATTGTAAAATTAGTATACAATACTTGGAAAGTCTACGCTATTCTTGTGGGTTTTTCTAAGTATTTCGCAAACAGGCAACCATATAGTGAATGTGACGTCATAATTCACAGTATCTGTTTATTTGTTAGGAAACACGGGGGAAACCATGACCGTGAAATCACCGTACTTGTTCATACTAGTTGCCGGAAGGGTTCGAAATTTTTCATATACTCGGATGGAAACTTACAAAACTTCCCAATACAAACTTGCTTATCAATCTGAAGGCTTGACTATTTTAACCATTTGCTGAATCTTTTATTATTCAGTATTACTCATGGCTAAATTTCGAATATGAAGGGCACGTATAGTGTTTTATAATCCGTTTTAGTTTGTTTCTTTTCTTTTTTTCAATCTTGTGACAGGCATGTGTAGTCGCCATGTCATTGGCAAGAAAATGTTATCCAATCGTATTAAAACTTTTATTATAAAGCTTGCCTTGATCCTTAATTTTTCAAATAAATCTCTTAATAGGAATTCTATACAATCAAGAAATCTAAAATGAACCCTGCTTTTGGCATATTTTTTGTCAGCGCCAGCGATATGTCCGGGTTAGAAAGAAAATAATACTTCTTAAAAAACTTCTTAAAAACATTAGAGTTGTGTAATATAAATTAGAATAACACAATTGGAATTAAAATAACACAGTTTGCCCCAGGAAATGCCTTCCCGACTATAATGGATATAGGAAATTATTAACATATACACTGTTATCATGTATAAGTTAGCTGGACTCACAAAACTAAAATAAATCGATAGAGAATTTCAATAATTTTTTTACACAAATGTGAGCCCCATGCCCAACTTTACAACTTTTCCGGGAAACCCCCAGAATCTTAACCCCACTCAGACGAGTAATCAGTCTTATTTTCGCTCAATATCAAGAAAGAATATGTTTAATCGATTTAAATCTTTTGAAGTAGTTAGCTAATAAGCATCGAATATGCAATGGCAAGTTAAATTAAATCACACATGTGGTATTACCGACAAACCCAATACTACAAGAACGACGGTTGTTCTTACAGATTTTATACTTTTGTATCGACTCTTTTTTGATCTCCGACATTTCGGAAACTGAAAGCAGATAAACTTGAAATTTTAAGGGGAGTTGTAAATGTGTAAAATGACGAAGGATTCCAAAATTGGACGCAAACTAACCCAAATTACCGTAAGAAATCGCCAACATATAAATTACAAAAGTATTTATAATACATTAATTGTATGAAACAACTAAACATATAAAAATATATAG
Source organism: Ciona savignyi (assembly GCA_000149265.1). Classification (NCBI taxonomy): domain Eukaryota; kingdom Metazoa; phylum Chordata; class Ascidiacea; order Phlebobranchia; family Cionidae; genus Ciona; species Ciona savignyi. Next base: position 754,516 of record CH002076.1, on the reverse strand, counting down.
ACATAGGAAGACAATTTTAATACGAACCCAAACCTAAGCCAACCCATGTGTACTAATATTTTAGGATCCCAAACCATTTTGCATTACGATCCATTAACTTAACTTATTTTAAGAGACTAGTATAGCTCCTTCGTGCATACGTGACCAAAACCCGTCTTTGGTACCGGGAAAACGTAAGCGATGTAGAAAGACGAGTGAAGTGCGTAATACACAATCCAGTTCTGCGAAGAACCGTATCTAATTAAACTGAAACCGGCAACGCAGACTCAAAAAGGTTGTGATTATATTCTCGGCCCTTACGGGATTTTTCCTGGGATGATTAACCCAAAATTTTCCACTGAATATCTGATTCATATTAGCTAACAAAGTTTCACTAATTAGATTGTTTTTTTTCCTGATATTATGGAGATTTTAAGCAAACTTGTTTTTTTGGTTTGGGTGGGGTATTTCCCGGAAAACGGTTAATATTCGGTATTGGTTATCCGAATCCCGATACAATTTTCACTTTTAAATTAATCAAAGCCAATATTGGCACATCGCATCAGCAACCTAACAAAGGGGCCTTAAAGCATATTCTTGTTTAATGTCAGACCTTTCCCTATTAAAATAAATTTTGGTAAATTCTATTATACTTTTGATATGCAAATGTTCCTCAAATAGTCGTACTGTAACTACAATGTAATTGGAAGTGCATGTTTATTATTAATATTCTAGAATTAAAATGTTTCGCATTGTACAATGACTGCAATCTACGAGCACAAGCGTAAGTGATAATGAGGCAAGTATTGAAAATAAAGCTTCATACGCTACAGTCACTTCTTTAAGACATAAAAATAAATAATTGAGGTCTAAAATCAATATTATTTATGACATCATGAAGTGAACAACATTGTTTATTGTGACGTAACACACCCGATGCTCCGATAATTCACAAGTGTCTTGTTTCCACGATCGAAGTGGTGGTTCAGCTCGGATCACCATGGTTGATGTGAGCAAGGTTTCTTCACTCGTCCTGTGATGCCAGGAATACAGTTCTTTATATCTTTGCATCATCTGCCACATAAGCATCATGATTGTCGTAGATTTAGTCAGAACTGGTTTCCCACTGCCTCGGAGGGTAGGACAACACGTCCTCTCCCGCCGTGTATTGCGGGGGAATCCCCCTTTGACGTCGTCGGGGGTTGACGTAATCACTATCCCGGCAATATGCAGGAGGGTCATTTGAGCCTCTAGCAGCGGCGATGCCATTGTTCATAAATCGATTCTGGTCACGTGAGGTTACCTGCTGTAAACGAATAAAAAAGTGGTAAAATATTATTTGGCATATTTCTACCAGTGAATGGGATTTTTTGCATCCACTTACCCATTGTCGCAGTTGCCGCTGCAGCTTCTCCTTTTCTTGCTTTTCGTGTTTGAAATCCTCTTCATAAGTTCGAACTTGTTGTGTGAGTGCGTTCACCTGGTGTCTGGCTTCAGTCAGCAGCTCATCCAGTCTTTGTTTTTCACCCTGGTTCTTTTCCCTATCTCTCCTTTCCGTTTCGAAATCCTCGCGATAAATCTTCACCTGAAATATTATTGCATTAAAATACTGTTTGTTGTAAACATGGCATTGACGCGATTTGTATTACAGTAAGCATGAATAGTTTCCTGGTCGTTAGTCTATTAAGAAAAATAAAGCACAGCCCTAAATAACCCTTTTACTCCTCAAAATGTTAATACTTTTATAAAACAAATATATAAAATATATAGAGTGTTGGTAGCTATTAAACTCCAGGGAATCTCCTTCGTGACAAAAACTTGAGGCTCCAGTGATCTAGTCACGATCTCGATGTTTGCATAAAAAACAGGGATCTTCCAACATGCTGCAAACTGTCTTAACAATTGTCTGATGATAGTGAATTCCCGCACGAATTGCTCTTCGTTCGACATTTAACCTCTCAAACACCGTGATGGAATTTGACCAGCAACAATTTTGGAAACTTTCTTGGTTTTCACGGTCGCGTTTGAAATTCCAATTTCGTGTTTTATCATTTTTTTAAACTGACAATTTTCCGTTTTTTATACTGTTTTTTTTATAAGAAAGAAACAAACAAACCAAGTTAACCTGTTGTTGAAGAACTTCGACTCTGGTCTGCAGCTCTTCTAATGTGGCGACTTCACTCCCTTCCAAATCGGCATTTCTCGCGTTTTGGACGGCTATATCGCTGCTGCCACCCCGTGGAGAAGGTTGGTTTTGCGGAAGTTCGAAATTGTTGGGATTGTTGGGAGACGTCAGAGGACCGGAGTTTATAGATTCCCACATACGATGGCGAATGCTGTAAAGTAGACAAGAAGAATTCATTTAAATTGTTTTTTTTTTATAAAACTAAAAAATCTCTTCTCTTTTAAACTCTATTTTAGATTTAATCCTATTCTACAACTTTTAACGTTTAGCTGGTTTATGTTACAAGGCGCTAACACTTTCGACCGGCAAGACGGCCACAAATTTATTACGCAAATCGTTACGACAGTTGTTCCAGCACATTGCTGGTATTATATAATTGACGAGAATCAACCAATATAAATGGATGCATGTAAATTGAACTTTTGTTTGTGGTAGCTCGGACTTTCTAAGCCACCATTTGAGAATTACTTCAATACGCAATTGTGACGCTTCCTTCTAGCTCACCTGTACGCCGCTTCAAGTGCTTGTTGTAGTCTGACATTCTCCGCATCCAAGCAACTGTTGTCAGTTTCTAATTTCCGGTTATTTTCTTTCAGCTTTGTCACATCTAGCTTCAAAGACACGCACTGCGCATGCGCTGTCTCGAAACGACGAACCAGCGAGGACTTTTCTTGCTGTGTTGATTGTTATTTATTAGTCTTATTAACTAGAGATTACATGTGATCTCTGGTTACAAAACTAACCAGGTTATTTAGTGTGTGAAAGGGTGAAAAATACTTGGTGATATATCCAAATTATGTGGGTATAGTCTATTCTCTACTCCGTGTATAATACTAGATCGAATGTAAAATGATTTTATAAGATATATACATCAGTGGAACGTTTGGAACTAGACTCCATTGGTTTATTTTCAAAATTTCAACCTTTTGTAGGTCAAAAAGTGTATCCTCTTCGGTTGTTAGAAACACAAAGCGCGTTTTCACAGTCAAACTTATATTAATTATAAGGTTTTTCTAGTTTTAAAGTTATTAAAACAGTCTAAAGAAAAAACAATAAGGGTTACTAAAATGGTCGAATTACCGTTACACATCGAATTTCTCGCTTCGCTGTTGCCAATAGCAACTCGATATCCCGCCGTCTCTTTAGCTCCCTCTGCTTATTCCTGGTTGCATCATTGCTGACGTCATTAGTTGTCTTTTCGTGTTCTTGTTTAAGCCTCCGGTATTGGGAATCCCACTGCTTGTTAACTCTGAGAATCTGTGATATAACATGTGCGATATACTGATGATGCATTTGATTTCATGCTTAATGTTGATAAATATGCTTCTAAACGACACCCATGTGATTATTAATTGGGGGTATCACTTGGTAATAACGATGCAGTATCGGTTGGGTGAGCTTTGTAAACTCAGGTGTCGAAAATGGTTAAACAAACAATGGTAAACATATTTTTGAGGCACTCTATTGTATAATAAAATAAACTTATGCTACATTGATGTCGTGAATATGCAGTTTTCCAGAAATTACCTCTGTTCTTTGAGCTTCCAGTTTCCGTATTCTCATTTGTAGTTTTTGAATAAAATTGCTGTCCGCTTCATGACCCCCCTGTATATCCTCTTGTGGCAAATCGTTTACTTTGGAACACTGATTTGCAGACTTGAGTCGTTCGTTTTCTTTTTCAAATTGAACCAATTTTTCTTGAGTTTGCTTCAACAGGTTTTTTGTCTTGTCATTGTCGACCATTAGTGCGTTGCAAAATGCCTGGAAAGAGTTGTTTGTAATTTATACAATAAAAGTAAAACTATCTGATGAATTTGGCAACTTGGCTGTGAGCATTAGTCATCCAACGATGTGTATTACAAGATTATTTCGAACTACGGTTGTTACCCAAGTCAGGGTATATTCAAATTACATATCTAGCCAATGTACTGTATATAAATAATGCATACAACTAAACCATATATTAAAAGTGCTCCCTTACAGAGGTGTTTTGGTTACAGCAAGATAAGCAATCCTCTAATTAAAAGAGTATGTTCCGGTTCTTTTCATTAAAAATAGTTGCAATAATTATTAAACTTTCGATTCAAATTGTTTCTATGCATACCGCTGATTGAATTATAAGAGGAAGAGTTCTTTTGTTGTCGGCAAACTGACTGAGAACCTTTGGGTAAAACGATTTCAGCTGTTTTGCGTAATCACTACACAACGTCATAATATCTTCCGTGTATTCGTCATCGACGTCATCACGGTCAACTGTGACGTAACAACTGTCGACCGCTTCGTCATCGCAAGAAGTATCAGAAAGACTTAAATCTTGTGTTTGGTCAGTGTTGTTTCCTAATGTTTCCATTTTACCCTTAAAATGTGCTACCTGTTGTATACATAAGTTCTATGAAATGAATATTTTTTTGCATTAGTTTTGTTTAAAGCGGACCTGGTTTCAAATTTTAAATCCTTAGATTCTTTAATAGTTTGATTTTTATTCTCAGTTACTTACCGTGGTGTGTTTAAACGTCTGTCTTTGTCTGACTGTTTGTCTTTGACTGTCACAGCAACCTGAACGCTCATCTTTGTATCGAAAAATGCAACGAAATGAAACGAACAGTTAAACGGAATAACTATTACAGCGATCGAGTCTTCTGACACGCATGTTGAAGTAATAATTCTATAGACTACTACAGTACTTTGTAACGTAACTCTTGATTTTTATACAACTGAACTATTGAAAGTTCCGCTACACCTATATGTTAATATTGTAACAGCGGAACTAAGATCTTTATATCATTGCGCCACGACACTTCGGTACAAATAAGGGGGATTCCCCTGAAGGGTAATATACCTCCCGCACCGTAACTAGAGCGTGCAGCGCTTTATTCGAGCAGTGTTGCAATCAATAATTTATTCAACAGTTCTGTTTATGGAACAGCTTTTATTTGAACTCAATTTCGGTAAACAACGCTAATTTTCTTAAGCAAAGATCGCTATGTAATAAAGTATACAAGTAAGCTTACGTTGCACGGAACGAGTTATTATTGGAAACTGAAACTCCTAACCCACTCAAGCGAAATCATGACCATAGAAACAAATAATATTTACTCGAAACCGGGATATCGGTTTAAATCCCACGCAGATGTAAGAACATTTGGGAGTTTAGCGAGGTCATACGTGACACCTTGGAAAGTGTGATGCTTATTTCAGACCCATATGACATACACCTTAACAACCATATATGTGGATATAATCCTTTTAAAAAGCTTTATACCATTACAGATTGGAAACAGTAGAATATTTGTAACTAAGGTTACATAAACAGAAACTACCTGATGGAACCAACGTCCAAACTGGTGTTTTCCCAAAAGCGGAACTAGGTATTATTAGTTTAAAAGTAGAAAACTATGCTTGTCACAACTACCCTTGCACTGGTAGGAGCCATAAGGTCGAATTGTTAGCGTTGTTGATGTAAGTAAGGATTTCACTACCCTTTACAAGAGACATATCTGCAAATTTTAGTGGCTACAATCGAAAACAACCTATAATCAAAACTTTACTATTAGTTCTAACGCATTGCGTATAGGAGCGTTTTTATAAAAGTTTCTTTATGAATGGCCTATCCCTTTTTAATTTCCTGCCTCAATTACAAAATAACCATATCAAATAAATCTGACGCTTGCCATAAATACTTTGTCCCATTTCAAGGGATAAACGCAAATTCTGCTTCAATAAACCGAAATCTGAGAAGGTCTTAAATTTAGCTTTTTAATTCAATGTTTTAAAATTTAAATACCTTACATCTGATGTAACATATATCTAATATAAGTTTTTATTGAAGATCGAAATAGCTTACGATAAGTATTTTTCTATTACTACATGTATATATTACTACGTCTGCCTTAAATTGTTAATAATGTACAATTAGTTGATAGTTTCAATAAAGAACAGCCATTGGTATCTTTCAAACTTGGCAGTTATAATTCGTACTTTACTGAGTGCTATTCTTTCTGAATTGAATAATCGACCGCCTTTAAGTATCAACGTGAAGCATAGTCTTCCGTGTGGGGGTTTCCCTTAAAGAATACAATGCTCTTAGACCGCAGCAAGGATTCTGCTTTAATATCGCTTGTGTAAACACAAGGCTTGTGTGTTTACGGGCCTTTGACAATACGTACATCAATTGTTAACAAGCCGTTTTGCTGACATTTTTTAAAAGTAATTCCTAACCCCTCTTTTAGTGGTAATAAGCTCTCGGCAAATTGAAATAGGTTAAACGGTGTAGTAACAATAGTGGGTTCTGAAAGCATCTACATATTTCGCAGATACTATCCGAAAGTAAATAGTCGTTTGTGTGCGGATGACGCCAAAGTTTTATAGCTTCGAATCATTGGTAATCCCCATGGAACAGTACGTTCCTTTCAAACTTTAACCTAGAGTTTCGGTCTAAGATGACAGACCAGTGGTAGGATAGGATAGGATATTTATGTTTATACCCCGTGAATGGGAAAACCAAGGAGGTTAACACACGGGCAATCGTCAGATCACCTCGCGCCCATCGTCGGATTACCGGAGCTATTGCAGTGTGTTGTAGGGGGAAAGTGGGTAAAATGGGCCACGTGGGTAAAATGGGCCCCATCCAATTTTCAATATATTTTGAAGAATAAAATTTGCTGCAAGAACCAGTGTCAGTATATCAACTTATGGAATCTCCAAACCGAAGTTTGAGCGTGAAATCACCAAACTCAGTGTTTTCTGTAGTTATTTCGGTTTGAGAAGGTCTGAATCTAAATTTGCATTTTTTGTTTTCTGCTAATATATAATAGAAAAGATCAAATACTAAAATAACTTTTACTGTAGTTAAATAGAACTATATAGCCTAGACCTACTTTTACTGGTAGTAATAAAACTTCTTTTTTAAAGAATTTTTTATAGATATTTTAATTCGTATGTTGGCACCTGTCTAATATGGGCCCCCTATGTTCATTTGGTAACTAACGGGCCTAGACTTAGCATTAACAGTACTAAAGGGCTAGACTTAGCACTAACAGTCATATTATGTGTTTCACAATAAACTAAACGGGTTTTCTAAATGCTATTAATAACATGAATTGATAGTTATGCTTCCACTAAATTAGCAAGGTGTTAATGCATTAGTATACTAGTAACTGGGTATTAAATAAAAAGTAATTGCTGTAATCCAAAGTGTTAAATTAAAAAAAACAAACTACATCATAAAAAGAAAAGTAATAACATTGTTTATATGGGAAGCGAATATTGATATTGTTATCTAGCGAAATGTTAATATCGAAAACGGGCCGGGGCCCATTTTAGACTGCACCCTTGTCTAAAATGGGCCACTAACGAAATATTTTTCTTTGTTGATAAAATATATTTAACAAAAATTATTAGAAAGTTAACATGTTATGTGTGAAGACTTTGGTATTAGGTGACACCACATGAAAAACTTAAGTCCAGCGGGCTTTATATCAGTAAAAAATCCGATTTGCAACTAAAGGGCCCATTTTACCCACTCTTCCCCTATATGATAGATACGTTCCTTCAATTTGGAAGAACCCATTAATCCGCTGGGTTCAGGCAATGTCCGTTAGGTGCCTTGCCCAAGGACACAACCCAACTAGCTAGCAACTAGTTTCGCAGCTTCAACCTTTCGATTGAAAGGCGACGAACTTAACCGCTAGACCAACCGGCCGGACAACGCATCATTTCTCCCTTTTCTACTTATGCAAAAAAGTACGTATGTAAGAATACTAGTAATACGAATGACGAGCCACTGACTGTTTAGTTATAAGAATTATCGATGACCAGATTCGGGTTGGACTTTTGTGAAACACTAGAGTGATTAGTAGACAGAGTAAAGTGTGGGAACTAACTCTAATTCCAACACAAATATCCATTCCATGAACAGTAATTTTAACTAGTCCATAACTATCACATCTCCTACGGGCCAACATTATTTCAATGTAAACTTTCTCTCCTTTCCCCTTTCTCTGTTGACCTGTTTCCGCTCCTTTGACTTTCGCCCACCTACCGTCAAGACTGCTATTCCATAAAGTTAAAAGGAAGCAATAGGTATGTTATTATGTGCTCAAGCGACAACTAACTCTGTAAATTTTCGTGTTTTTTTAAATATCTTATTTAATATGTCCGACAAATGTATAAACCAAAAAATATAATAAAATTGAATTCTTACTAAATTTATATATGTTCCTAAATTAATAAAAATTACAGTTATCCGACAACCAATTTGGTTTTCACTCTACATTAAAAACAATGTATCTAACGACTTAATACACATAGCTAATAGGTCAATTGCATAAATCCTGAAATCAATATTCCTTAAGTTTGAAATCAATATTCCTTTCCCACTACGTATATGTTTTTTGTTTTCTTTTTTTAATCGGAATAAGATTGTGTATACGAATGAGTCGCGCTATTATTTCGGTCTCACAACCGTTCTACCACGTATGTCAGTACACAAATCAACCATGAAAAGTACTGCACAATCGCCAATTCAATTTTGTTAAAGATGAGGCAATGTAATTCCCCAAACTTAGATTATTTAAAATCTATTTAAAGTCCCGATTCAGACAAACAGCTTTGCCCAGAAACAATCAACACTCCAAAACAATGTCCTATTGTTAAATAACAAGAGCGGTTATTTCATCAGGGACTTCACGCGATTGTCAACAACGCGCAGCCGACAGTAAACTCGCGATTAGCCAACCGGAATTAATCACGTGACCAGGGGGTTTCAAAACGTCTAGTCGCTGTAGATAAACCAAATATAGTTAAGGTTTCGAACATATGGTGCAGTTTATCACTAAGTGATATCAGTGTGGCTTCAATGGCTGGTCGTATGTTATGAAGTTTCAAAACAAATAAAACATATAGTTGTGTCTCTCACATCTCGCGCGCGAATCTTTAAGTTTTTAGTTCTTACCCACCTGTGAGGTTCGCACTTTCCTCTGTGACGTAACAACGCGTTGAGCGAGTCGCGCGAAGACAGCTGCCAGCTTCGTAAATTGTGACGTGACACTTGTTTCATCTCCGGAATGACACACGCTATTTCCATGAGAACTAGTGATACCGACCATTTCTTCGACTTGCCGAATCTGGAAAGATGATGTTTTTGTTATTTTTATAAAAAAAAAAAACGCAATTTAAAAAACTTCACACCAAAAATGTGTTAAATATACAAGAAGGTTTAAAATTATTTTAATTAAACGTTACCTGTAAACTGAGCAACCTTGCTTCGTTCGGAGGGTTGCCGGTTCCTCCCATGTCCTATCAAGTAACTTTGTTTTAGAACAAACAATACCGATGTTTTCACATAAACTTGACCCTCCGGGTATAATGACGTGACAGATAATCGCGACTTTGCAATACAAACCGCAAAATAAAAATTTACATCGTTATGTTCAGCTGGTTTTATAAGAAGGTATTTTTTACTACCAAAAAACGCAACATATAATTTCTCTCTGATAATTCCTTCAATAGACCGGTGAGTTTTGCAACGCGTTAATAAAATAGCTTACGGTGGAGGTAGCTCTTTCTTGATGCGTCCCACTATTACCATGGTTACTACTGACGCTACTAATCAGTGACGTTAAAAGGTCGTTTTCCTCTGGTCCAAGTTCAGGGTTTTGTGTTTTTCTTGTGACGTGATTCAACACAGATGCGTCGCCTGTAATTTTACCCAAATTTATGAGCGTCGAAGTGCAAATATTGAATGCAAATAAGCAATAAATATGCAAATTATTTTCAAACAATGTATACGAGTCCTGATCATACAAAGCCACCTGGTAATAAAGTCTACTTTGCAATGATCCTTATCATTTGGATACACAATACATACAGAACATATGCGCTACCAACGTAGACTGGACTGTTTTCCGAAGGTCAAATAAACAAAAATCATCATAGATATTTCTGGATGTTTTGCAATGTTGTCTATATTCATTGTTATATTAATTAAGTTAAATATATTTTACCGCTTGTTGAGTCTAGAAGAGAAGGTGCGTTCTCTGGTTGGGAGGATAATTCTGCACCCGAAGAACTGGTTGATTGGTTGGATTCGTCATGTGACTGAACTATGTCATCTGAAAATAAAATATATAGTTTTTTCTTAAAAAATGTGCGCCCAAGAAGAAAAGTCTTCTCAGTTTAATCAATTCGACTGTGGGAACGTAATTCAATCGAGGTAACCGCGCGGATAAAATGTTTAATACTGATTGCATACGAGCCAGGATATAATTTACAAACCCATTATTCCACTAATTTCAAAATTCTGCGGTAATATTTAAAAGCACGGCGCTAATTCATATATGACTGTACGTCCAGGAATTTCCATGGTATCTGACTTCTTTGTCGCAAAGTTTAAAGAGTAAAGTAATGTCATTCATTCAATTTCGCACATTCGTGTGATCGAAAACTTTAGTTCTGACGTAACCAATCTGACTAATGAATTGAATGCGAAATGTTCTCTTAGAAGTTTCAAGTACTCTTTGCTTAAAATGTTTTTAAAACTATTTAGTAAACTAATGTTGGGAAATACATACCCGAATCGCAAAATTTTTCATCCAATTTTTGATTATTGTTCGATTCTAATTTGCAGGAAACCAAGTTGTGATTCATTTCTTCAATCTGCCGTCGAAGTTTCACGTTTTCTCCTTTCAGCGTCAGACTTTCTTGCTTTAAGTTCGTAACGATGATGCCTATGATATTATTTACCGTCGTTATTTTGTTTAACGTTCGGAAAATAATATTAAAATTTACCCAAGCTTTCCATGTGTTGCATCTTTCTTCTTAATTGGTGGTTTTCCGACTTTATTTGGTCAATGCTGACATTGAAATTATCTGGATGGGGATGTTTTCCTGCACACCGATACAATGTATTATCAAACAAATAATTATCAGAATCAGAAATTTGATCGATATACTCGACTGAGGTCACAGGTTAACTATTGCTCCAAACATACGCTGTTATTAAATACAGCGTTAGGTTCAATTTTGGGTCTAGATCATGGAACATAATTATAGGGATCATTGTATAAAAATGATTCTAAAATAAATAAATTTACTTATAGCTCCTGCGGGTAGTGACTGGAGCGTCAATGTCGTATGTCCGTCGGTGGGATTCCCCTCGCTTTGGTGACGTAATTCTGTAGGGACATCAGTCGTTTTGGCAATTACATTTGTGACAGTGGAAATTAGGGATTTTTCCATATTAGAGGCTTCTTGTGGCGTACCCATCGTTTGAATGGTCCAACCAATTTCATTCAATAGTTAGACTGATATTTATAAAACACACAAGGAATACCTGAAACATAACCAATGGTGGCGCGTGTTTAATAGGTTACTCAATAAACTTTTATGTTATTATATAAATACAGTCGCGTTTACTTGAGTCAATTGGCTGTATAGTCTAACTCTATGCAAATTTAAATATTTAGCGTAGTCGGGAAATGCCCGTGTTTTGTAATAAAATGAATACAATTAGTTTACTCATTGAGCTACATCTGACCCCGACAGTCTTGAATTACGTTCATTGTTTGAATGTGACTCGTCTTGTTAATTACTTAAATCTGACACTGACAAACAGTAACTAAAGATTCGTTTTATGCCAAATCCATAATACAACACGACGAACATAACCAAAATTGCTATTGCGACTATTCAAACACGTTGTTGTAGCGTATATTTAAGCAAACCTGATAAATACATGTTAATGTAGGAAAACCCGGCGGAATTTCACACAAATTAAAATTCTTGATATAAACTAAAAATTGTAAAGAGGGTTCCAAAATTGTAAAATTTAAATTGTGCCTTTTGCTAGGTTATTTTAAATTACAGAATGTGTTATTATTTCCGCTATTAAAATTGTCACGAATTTATAAATGGGTAATTTTGTTTCGGCAACATGCCACTTTAAATGAAAAGACTGACCTATAAATGAAAATTGTCAAAAATTCCCGTTCGTGTTGTAACTGATACCACGAAGTTTTAATGAATGTTCGAATTAAACGTCACAATCTATCATTACAACTCTGTGGATAATATGCCAAAAAACGATCTACCAAAACTTCATGGTTGTTGCCAACTTTAGGAAACTGAACTATTTATTAAAACCAATACATTAAACAATTTGCTGCCTAAAAAGTTATCATAAAATATTAAAAAATAAAATATGTCTACACAATAACTAAGCATTTTCTATTATAATAGGTTCACTGAAATAAACCGTCTGGTCGAAAAGCCCCTTTCTAATAAGCGACAACTGAACCTCGCCTCATCTCTTCTACGCCGCGGGAAACTCCGTAAGAAAATTTCAATAATTGCCACCGTCAACTAATGTTATAATCTAAGCTGATATGGAATGGGAGTGTAAGTTAACTGCCACACTAAACGTTAGTAAATTAGCATTGCAATCGAACGTTAGTACATTTTTACACTTCTCACTGTATGTCAAGTTCATATCATTTTAGTAGACAAATAAACTTTGCTAAGCACGTTACTTGCCCTTTTGTTAACTCGCCATTCAAACTATAGCTGGTCGTCAAAAGATTAACTTAAATCAACTGAACTTAGTTTAAGAGTTATTTTCTTTACTCACACGGCTTGTAATTTATTTGCATGTTGCTTTTAAAAACAGATCAGCCTGCACAAGGTAAACTTGTCTTGCGGTCCTATATACAGCATTCAATTAAGTTGCAGCGTAAGGTACAGTACTTGTACGACTTGGAAAATCCCATTGTTATTCTTCTGTTTCCTGTTATATTGCCTCGCGCCATGTTTTTCTACTAACTGTAGATAGGGACTTTCCCGTTCGGAGTTGGCTTTTGTTTCTTTTATTTATTCAGCTCACTCTCCTTGTGTGAATAGGAGAGATTTTAAGAAAAAGGCAAATAAAACGAAACAAAAGGAGAGACGGGGAAATCCAACTGGAATTTTATACCATAACCTCAACAGATCATTCAATTTCTTTATTTCATAGGTTTTAAGTGACCTATTTTATAAGATATGCGCTTAGTTGTTGGTATTTGTATACATAACATACCATGTACTGTCCAAAACAAAATGTTTTTTTTATTAAAAGTGACAAATTTCCTAAATTTCTGAATATACTATACTGTCGTTTGTCAGTTTTGTTTCAACATTTTTTTGTGTTGAGAGCTTCTTAATTATTATTTAAATTTTGAGGTTGAAGGGAGTTTTGGCAAAATGTCAAACCGAAAGTCATGTCGTCTGATATTCAGATCAATGTGGTCCTCCGACGTAAACCCCCGACCGTTTTACCTTTGTTTGAGCATACAATAGCTATCCGGACTGCGGCAATTCTGCAAACTCAGTTACCGTAAAATCTTAACTCTTAACCTACAGGAATTCAAATAAAACGTATGTTAGTTAGGTATCATTTACTCTACTCAGAAATTTTACATGGATACGTTGGTAACCCAACTTTTCAATGATTGATTAATGTTTTAAAATAGAAAAAGCTTTACAAACACACCTTGTTGCGTTACCATGGTTTAGTAGGTCAACCCAATACCGTTATTTATATACGAAATAATAAAAAATATGGTTATGCCTTTTATTCTCTATGAGTAACTCTTTCAATAGACTCGCATATTTGAATTGATGGTGAATCATTCTTGGGGATGTTTTATCCCGAGGCGACAGTGTATGACTCACATTTGAAATTCCGTAGATTATCGAAGTTACTTTCAGACAGTTTCTATATTCACTTGTTTTTTCCGAGCCCAATATATATAACCCTTGTACATATAGGAAATCTGAATAAATAAGGGGACGCGTTATCCGACCGTAACTGCTGATAACATGTCGGTTCCTTATACCTATCTTCAAACAAGGATGTATTTAGTGTTTTTTATACATGACTCGCCCACGGTTTGTTACAGGTGGGAAGGAAACACGAACAGGTATAAGGTCTTTCCTCTTACGACACGGGTTTTCGGTCACTGCGCCAGACACAAGGACTACGTAATCAGTCCAAAATGGGTTGATTTTCAACACAATAAACGACAATGTATTATGCAAAAAGGCGTTTATTAGTTTTATGACGTGTGGTAACGGTTGGTTAAGCTGTGTTTTTTAGAACCGGTGCAATTCACATAAAGATTGTAAGAAATTCTCACAAGATGATTTGCCACAGCCATTTAAAAAACATCTTGGTAAAGAAAACATCCAAGTAGCAATGTAGACATGCCGGTAAACAAACGTTTACATCAAAACAGCTATCAGACCCAGCAATGACTTTCGGAAGCAGTCTACATATCTGGTAAAATCAGATTTATAACACATACTTTATCACAAAACTGCTACCACATATATTAAATATATATCGAAAAGTTTAAATATATTACACTTTTGACGTTTATGGCGAATAGTAAAGTTTTTTTCAGTTAAAATTAAAGTATAATGCTAACGAAAGTTCGAAAATGTTAAATTTGGGCTCGATAAATCCACATGTTACATACGTAATAATGATTGTTCAATGTAATCGACCCATACTAAATCTATATAAAGAAAACAATTGCAACACAATAAATAGGAAATAATTGCAACACTCTATTTTTACAAGAACACGATACGTAATATGCGTTAAAGTACATCGATTTACCACACCCTTATGCCGACACAAGTTTATGAGAATAAGTGCTGTTTTTCCGGGAAAATCCCGGAACCGCGAACCACTGTCTAGGCAACAAAATAACTGTTTGGCGTGAAGTACCTCATCTGAGTAATCAGGTTCTTTCCAGTTTTAATCACGCCAGTTTTACACTACGTTTATTAAGGAAGGTTGTATTTCTGCTTACTTGTTTCACCTCACTAGTTTTCGACTTTTTTGTATCGGCCTAATTAAACATCCGAAATTCGTCGATTGTTACAACAAACAACGAACTACAACGATTATGAATTCATTTTTACCAGTGATATTTGTAGTTGTTAAACATTAGTGCAAACGTTTTAATCCCCTAAAATTAAATTAGTTGTTTCCTATAATGTTATGAAATTCAGGTCATAGGTACACAGTTATTGGAGTATTACATGCACATAGGAAGGACATGGCTCATTTGAGCCCAACCCAGAGTATTCACTGGTTCGAACAATGTACCAAGTTGAAAACGCGACATATAGCAAGGAAACCTATATCGACTTTAATATATTCATTTTACTGACATTGGTGAAAACTACTCCAGTGATTTCCAACATTGTTTTCCCTTGTAGCATTTTAACCTCTTGTACAGTGTTCGCGTACCCAAGTTGCATATAAATGGGTGTATCAATCTGTTGCTATATGGATACCCAATTTGAAAGTTTTAAAAGTTAAAAGTTTTCACAAATTTATAAGTTGCTGAAGTTAGTCGCGGAGACGCGGACCAGCTGAAAGACTCTTGCGTAGTGCGTACCACTGGTTAAACTACTTTGGGAATCAGTAAACAACGTATTTTAAAACATTTATTCTATGACGTCACACCTGACCAAACATTACATTTAATAAACCAGTTTAAG
>CH002076.1:687548-735667 GCA_000149265.1 Ciona savignyi | reverse complement strand
AATTCAGTTCCCAGTTGACAAATGTCTCAGCACAGGATGTGCGATAAAAAACTCGCTGTGCGGATCCACAGGAAAAACGTAAACGCATAAGGCAGATGCAAAATATAACACACCGCTTATTGCTTGCCGTATGCATAAATGCTGATTGGATTTTGGAAACCCGGAAAAAGTCCACAAATCGAGACCGGCATGTAAAGTCACCAGTACGGCAGCAAGTATTGATAATATGGCCATGGCTGCAGATGATGATGTATAATTTAATTTATTACGACTAGATGATTTTCTCCTTCGAGTAGATCCAACGTGTCGACTTGAATTGACTTCTGAGCGGCATATAGACTGGAGTACGCCAGGCAGCAAACAAAATAAGAAATACGCGGATAATCCAACATATACATAAAGCACAACTGTGTATACCGTAGGGTTTATATCAAATAGTATCATTCTGCTTCTGTAGTATACACCTGAGCGTAATGGAAATTTAAATATAGTTATCATTGACATAATTAACTTTTTTCGGTTATTTTCGTATGCATAATACATTATGGACATAAGCTTAACTTTGCAAAGTCGCGATCACCGAGGGTATCTGTGCACCCGTATTTATCTATTTTCTATATAACATCAAGTTGAACTTCCTCTGCCTAGCTAATCGTATATCTACGACTTACACATGTAAATGTGTTTTTTGATTCCGTGACACGAGTAAATATCTTGTTTATAAGCGTACCTCTTGTCCCATACAGCATATATCCGAATCAAACAGCATCTCCAGCAATACAAACAAAATATAAATCTCCGACCGCTCTGTGTAACTGTAAAACGAACACGCAGTAAACTTTTACAGCGCTGACCTCAAATCATATCCACAGCTCAAGCACGGTAAGGGAACAAGTAATAATTTTTAAACACTCGATGGAACATCGACCGCCTCGTAAATGTTCATTACTTGCCGTCATGTAATATTCGGTAGAAGAAAAAAGATATGAGGTTTTCTTATTTGCCAAAACTGATATCATTTAAATGTAATAAAATGGGCAATATTTATTTATTACTTTAGCCTTTAAATTCCACATTTTTAATTTTTTTACCGGTGATTAGTTGGTCACTAAGAAATAAGCATTTATTAATATGTGATTCTGAAAGGCCAACAACACAAATACATTAAGAAAAATATACAATAACATTTAATTTTGGATAGCGCACCCTACACACATCTTAAGTCATATACAATACATACATCAGGTCACATCCCCACATGCCATGCAGAGTAGATGAGGCAAGTATCACAAAAATAGAACACACAAGAAATTAGCTAGCACGTCTCAGAGTATCTTACAGCCACCAACTCGTGTAGTCTGGTAAATATTGTGCTCAGATTTCAAGTGCTTACCAAAGGATAGCACAGAAACACAAAAAAGAACTACAGAAAACAAAAAAAAAAGAAATAGCGATATCCATATAAACCTGTTCTTGTTTGAAATATTAAATAAGGAAAAGACGAAATTTACCGAAATTAACCGATTTTTGTTTTTGTCAACGTTTTTCCGGAGATCAATAAAATGACAATTCTGTCATTGAGAACGGTCACAGAAAAAGAAATTGATTTATTTCTGTAAATTAGGGCATTTCCGGAGGTTAAAATGCCGATAGAAAAGGCACAAAAGATCATATTTCTTTAAATTAGGACATTTCTGTGGATGAATATGACGTCAAAAAATAATTCCTGTAAATTAAGTCATTTCTGTACAAAAAACAGTAATAGACAATTCCATTGTTAATAACTTATAACCCAGTACAGGTTTTTATGGATCGCAATTCTGTTTTCTGTAGGGACGGATCCCGTTTGGAAAATAGGACACATTATTTTTGATCCCTTTTTTCTATTTTTCGTCAAGCGCTTGACAGAAATGCGGACGCATGTCATGTCGCCCCTCTATCTACCACAAGGGGTAATCGAATCGCCGTAATAGGTTTGTTTGATAAAATGGTCCAGTTCTTTTGTGTCTTTCTGTAAATTACAAATAATTTTTTTAATTCATTCTATATTTCTGTGATTTTTGGGAATTCACGTGGTGATACTTTTTGGTAATCATATAGCACTGCCATACATCGTCAGCACGTGAATTTTAAGTTTTCAAAGAACCTCCGACCGGTTAGTCAGGTGGTTTAGTCCTGACGTTTTTCAATCGAAGGGTTGCACGTGCGAAACTGATCGCTAGCTAGTCGGTTGTGTCCTTGGGCAAGGCACTTAACAGACATTGCCTGAATCCAGCGAATAAATGGGTTCTGCTAAATTGAAGGGACGTGTGTATCATATACAACACACTGCAATAGCTCCTCTAACCCGACAGTGGGCGCAAGGTGACCTGACGATTGCCCATGTGTTAATTCACTTGGTTTTCCCATTCACGAGGATAAAGATAAATATCCTATCCCTATCCCTATCCACAACCTGTATAAAGCAATAACATCGCTTAATACGCTTTAGCGCGCATTCCTAGCAGATAGGCTACAATGCAATAATAGAATATGACGCTTTAAGTTAATCGTCATATTTTAGTTATAAAACCATTATGTCAGTACTGCTACAAACGAAAATGTTCCCATTTTAAAGCCACCTAAAGTGGTAAGAATTTGGCGGATCGGATGTTACGTTCTATGTGTTCTAGAAACTTCCCTCTGAATCAAATTCACTCGTACCGGTTGTTTTGAACCAGTGTGTACATAAAGTACTGGGCATGTGTTTTTAAATTTATTCGTTACCGTCGCGATTGTTTGGTTTTGTATTAAGGAAATTTCAAAACGATTGAACAGTTTAATCGGATTATTCTTCACATAACAGTTTTAAAATGGTAAGTTTTAATTGTAGATATATTTTTGTTCTTGTGCCTTAAAATCTAAGTGAGCACGAACTTTTATATATATTTATTTAATTGAACATCAGTAGTAAAAGAATTGGTGAAAATTTTAACCAGAATTATTGTACCAAATGTAATACTCGTAGAGAGCTAATTCTTAACACAATCGTTTTTGTACCAAAATTGTCATGACTGCTTAACATTCATATTCCAAGTAGTTAGAAGTAATTGTTCGATAACCACTTTATCCACACACATCACGAGATAAAGCTTTATATTATTTTAACTACATTTTTAACAGCAACCTCCAATTATTCTGTTGAAAGAAGGGACTGACAGTTCGCAAGGTATTCCACAACTTGTAAGCAACATCAATGCATGTCAAGTTATCTCCGAAGCAATTCGTACGACACTTGGACCCCGGGGGATGGACAAGCTTATTGTGGATAATAGAGGTTGGGTTTGTTGTAAGGATGTGTACAGAGGTTGTTAGGTTAAGATGTTTTTTTTAAAATACTGGGGCAAAAAAATGAATAAACTAAGCTATTTCACTATCTATTCTTACATCACTAGCATGAGTGTTTGTTTACTTTTTCTTTTTAAACAAAAACTGTGATGGAAGCATGATATTGCTTATTTACAACCAGTTTGCAATAGGTAAAAAAATAACGAAAAGAACAACTTTACTAAGATAAACGGTACTTTAGGTACCGTACTGCAAGTTTATCCTGCTCTCATTTAATAAACCTACTAGAAACTGTTTACGAAGTAAAAATCTGGGGTGGCAAGTATAGTTTATTTTGTATAATGCCACCCCACGTTTTTATATAATGGGGTCATGCCACTCCTACCCAGGAATTGATGTATCAGTAACAAAGCTAGATGCAAGGTCACTGTATTGGTACCAGTACCAGTTGAATTGTATGCCCAAGAAATCATTATTCGTATTTAAATTTATACTTTTATATATTATAAAATCCGGATCTAGAAATACTTATCGAGTCTAAAACTTACTTTCTTATCAGAATGTAATAAAAAAAACATGGAAAATTAAAAAGGCTTAATGTTTAATTCTTATTATTTATTCGAACTGTAACAAACCACCAATTGGATTGTGGGTGGTTAGGTTGTTAAACAGAACTGTGGAAAAATCCTTTTGCCCGCATGTAATACGCTATAAGCACCAAATTTTAATTCAGGAAAAGCTACAATCTCGAACGATGGAGCTACAATTTTAAAACTATTAGATGTCGTCCACCCGGCTGCCAAAACTTTAGTTGATATTTCAAAGTCCCAGGATTCGGAGGTTTGTTTATAGTTATACATCTGCACTGTATCCCTACTAAAATGTATTTTGGAATCTTAGATTGGCTTAGTCATTAATATTGCTGTATGATATTTCACATTTAATACAGGAATTTGTACTGTTTTACATTTGCACACTGGGGAGAGACAAATAAAATATCAAAAAATGTTTGGGGTCAAAAACTGTAAAATACATGTGGTTATGAAAAATTAATGGTACAACTATTAATTGGTACAACTATTAAATTAATGGTACAACTATTAATTGGTATTTAACTAATAGGTGGGAGATGGTACCACCACAGTTACACTACTTGCTGCTGAATTATTAAAACAAGCAAAGTGTTTTGTAGAGGATGGTGTTCATCCACAGGTGAATTTGCTTTTTTGGATTGTAGAACTTTTATATTTGTACTTCTCTCTCTTCTCATTTTTTAATAACAATGGTTTAAAAAAAAGGTGGTCAGAAAAAAAAATCTTTTGGAACTCTGTTATATAATACATTGGGTAACTTGACTGTACACACAAAATATCTGCGTATATGCTTACTTTTATTGCACTCACCAAGATACAAATAAAAATTTTAACGTAATATCTTAAAAGTTTTTAAAACTAATCAACTTCTTGTGATATTTAATTTTTATTTATCCCACCCCAGCTGATAGTAAGAGCATACCGGCAAGCCACCAATCTTGCTATACAGAAGATCAAGGAAATACAAGTGAAGATCAAAACCAGTGACCCGAAGTATGATTTATATTGCGAGTCAAATAATTTATCTACATTTCTTTAAACTTTTTGGGTGATCTTTCAGGAAAAATTGGTGTTAGTCTGTCACAATGTTCTTACTATAATTATTGCCTACAATTTAATGATCTCTAGCCATATTGTGGAACTTCACGGTTAAAAATGAATCTATAAAAAATTAAATGAAAATGAATTATCTATCCTTTTTTAACCGTAACATTCCTCAGAGAACAGCGAGGGTTGTTAGAGAAGTGCGCTGCCACAGCTCTCAACTCAAAGTTGATCGCATCCTACAAAGATCTATTTGCTCCAATGGTGGTGGATGCTGTGATGTTATTGGATGATCTTCTTCCTCTGAAAATGATCGGAATTAAGAAAATCTCAGGAGGAGCACTTGAGGTTCGATTTCATAAACAATGAAAGGCAGGAGTGAAGATATTTGCAATTGCATAAACACTCTTAGTTGTAGCGTAGGGTTTTGTTGTAGAATCTGAATTGACCCATAATTTTGAATAAAGCCCAAATGCATACAATATGTTTCAATTGTATTAAAGTTCAAATAATTTTCGGTGTATAAAAATCACATACTAAAACTTGAATGAGCATAATTAGTCAAATTGTTGCATAACATTGGTAACTTATTCCATGTTTAAACAGGAATCGAAACTTGTCTCCGGAGTGGCGTTCAAGAAAACTTTCTCCTACGCTGGTTTCGAAATGCAAAGGAAGAAATACAAGAATCCCAAGATAGTTCTGCTTAACGTGGAGCTTGAGTTAAAATCGGAGAAAGAAAATGCTGAAGTCCGAGTCAATAATGTTGAGGTTTGTATGTCATCATAATGACCTCTATTTGTTTTTACTACTGTCATGTGCCATCGGAGGCAGCAATTTTATGCATAGTAACTGGTCAACTGCTTCAAGTAGGATTTTTATTGGGCTTAATTAAAACAATTTTGTTACCTTGATGTTTTGAACTGGTAATTAATTAAAGTTTTTTTTTGTCGATTGAGTTGGAAATTTGCCTCTCTCTAATGTTGAAGCTTTTACAGTACAATCTCAATCACAAGTCTGTATTGTTCATCTGAATTAATCTGTTGCAAATGCAATTACAGGACTATCAAGAGATTGTGGATGCAGAATGGCAGATTCTCTATGATAAAATGAAGCATATTTGTGACAGTGGTGCACAGGTAATCTTTCTTTTTGTAAACTGTTAGGTTTGACCAATGTTATGTTCACCACGGACTATTAGCACCAACAATACATTGATCAATAACCCAGTTTTGATGCAGTGGTTAAAGGTTAAATCTTTATTTTAACCCACGGAAGAACCTTGTTATTAGCATCACTTTATGAACTCTTCCCATAATGGTTAATGTTAAAGAGGACACAACACAAATGCTTTCAGGCCAAATTTAGTTTTCACATGCAGCTAATTTGAGCTAACATCATTATGTGTCGTTTTTAAAATCCACACTTTGTCCCAAGAAGTACATCCACTAATTTTGGGTAGAAACTGTGGGCTGGTTTGATCAATTGTTTACAATGTACATAATATTCGCTGGTTGCAGCATCTAATGTTTTCCTGTGTTGGTTTAATGGAGAATCTATTTAATCAAAGCTTTAAACTTAAAAGATAATAATTATCCAGGTTGTACTGAGCAAGCTCCCAATCGGAGATGTGGCCACTCAATATTTCGCCGACCGAGATATGTTCTGTGCTGGTCGTGTGGTGGAGCAAGACCTCAAGAGAACAATGATGGTAAGAGTGCTTTGATCGTTTATTTAAATATTTGAACTTCAACGCTCTATTAAAAGATCTATCCGTATAATTTATGTCACTGATAAGTAAAGTGTAGAAGCCCTAGGATATGAATATGATATTCCGGTTTCATCTCTGTAAATGGAAAAGCGCAATGGGATATATCTCACAGGCAATCCTCTGATTACCTCATATCTATATAGCGGAGATATCACAGTGTTGTCTTTTTCTCTATAGTTAAGACGTTCTCTAGTTTTATGTCTCTGCTAGGAAATATCGATGTAGATCTACTACTTAACTACATACTCAGCCACATATCCTCCAGTTATTTACTTTACCAAATATTGTTTTACTCCGGATTTCGCTAAATTGGCTGCATAAACCGTTTTTACTGGGCTTTAGTTGCTTCTTGTTCTTCAATTGAACACATTGCTTTATTTGTAATTATTATACAATATACCAACCAATATTTTACTACATTATAAACTGTTGAAACAGCTTTTATTTTTCATTGACTTTCTTCCTGGGAATTCACAATACATTGCATCACAGGCCTGTGGAGGTAGCATACAGACAAGTGTGCAGCATCTCACTGATGATGTGTTGGGAACTTGTGAAGTGTTTGAGGAGGAACAAGTGGGTGGGGAGAGGTTGGTTCAGGATTTCTCTTCATGATTTGTAGATGTGACAGCCATGAACAAGGATCTTTTAAATTTTTAGATTTACTATCGAACAATACTGATTGCATAAAACAGTTGTAATGTGAATCCAAGTTATAAAATCTTAACATTTTTGTTGTTATTTGTAAAAAACATTTTTGTTTGCCGTTCTAATATTGTTTTGAAATGTGGCGTCTTCATAACACTACACTCCGGCCATTGGGCTTGCTCTGACATGAACACACACTTAATGGCAAGATATTTAAAGTGTTTAATAATGTGCAATATTATATATATATAATGCATTATGCAATATATTATAGGATACTCATGTTTATCCCAAATGTCCAGGTTTAATTTCTTCCGTGGTTGCCCACATGCGAAGACTTGCACAATCTTGTTACGTGGAGGTGCGGAACAGTTTATGGAGGAAACTGAACGCTCGCTCCACGATGCTATTATGATCGTACGAAGAGCTATCAAGGTTAAAACTACTTTTTGTTCGAATCATTTTGTTGTATTGTGAAATGTTTAAATCACCCCTTCCTCCCCTTATACCTTTAACAAAATGACCTGTCCACCCCCAACTTATTATACAAAACTTAATTTAACGATTGTCTTGTGTTTTAATGGCTGTAGCTTTTCATTCTATAAAAAGTAACTTTATCTGTGTATGCGTCTTGTTTGAAATGCAGAACACACTTGAAAAAACTCTTTCATATCTTCCATATACATTCCAGAATGATGCAGTTGTAGCAGGTGGTGGTGCAATAGAAATGGAAATCAGTAAACACCTTCGTAGCCATGCACGCACTATTAGAGGAAAACAACAGCTTATTATTTCAGCTTATGGCAAGGTAAGTGGTCGTTTATACAGTTCAGGATACAAATGTTTAAATTATGTTCAAGTGAAGTATATTTTTTACCCGTCACACCGTCTATCTTGGTTGCACATATGTCCATCATAGGGAACTGTCTAGGGTGAATTTATCATTATGCCACCAAACACTTCAGAAACTGAAGGAATCATTATTTGTTGTTAAATAGTTGGGGGTGTAAAATAAAAGCAGTATATTTGCTCCTATTTATTTACTCAGTTCCTCAATGCTAAATGTACAGGCATTGGAGATTATTGCACGTCAATTATGTGAGAATGCTGGATTCGATGCAACCAATATTCTCAACAAATTAAGACAAGTTCATGCAACAGAAGATGGAAAATGGTTTGTTCAGTTGTTTTTTGTTATGAATCGTTCAGTTGGATGAGGCATCACACATACCTTAATGTCTTGTTAATCTCTTTCAATGATTTATAGTATAACCCTTGGGTCGACAAACTATCAAACATACTAAGTACGGGTTTGTGAACTTTCATAACTCAGGTTTGGTGTTGACATCAACAATGAAGATATCACCGATAACTTTGCTGCTTGCGTCTGGGAACCATCCATTGTTAAGGTGACTTTTAACCTTTTTTATAATTGTTTTTAATTTAATGGCACCAACTAAATCATCTTTAGTAGTCAGTTTGTCCACAGACAAATCTGCGGATTAGTTAATGTGTTTTACAGTCCTGATATAACACTACACATGTTTGAAATAAATAGTTTTGTTTAACAAATAGTTTTTCTATTTTAACAGATCAATGCGTTGACTGCAGCTGCTGAAGCTGCATGTTTGATTTTATCGGTTGATGAAACGGTTAAGAACCCACGATCTGGACAAGGAGATCAAGCTGGGCCACCAGCAGGACGTGGAAGGGGTCGTCCTCGTTAATATGATGTTTTCTAATTGCATGAATGTAACTGGACACAATCTTGCTGTTCCTATATACCGCATGAACTTCTTTGGCAAGGTTATCTAAATTATCAAAGCACACAACGTTGCGTCGTATACACTACACGGTTTTGCGTGGAATAAATGTATCTTTTTGAGTCTTGATTTGTTTTGTAACTAAGTTAAGTTTTCGAATACCTGGCTGATAACATAGTGGGTGTATAGCAGACATTCTGTCATGACGGACAAAAGTATTGATTATATTGATACCCATAGGCGGCGACTTCAGTAAAATGTTACCGTTGTTCGAAATTGTATGACGTCATAATCGGCCGTATGCCTTGAACTAACTATGTTGATTTTAATATAACTTCTTCCCCCGTTGAAATATTGCATGGTCGTTACGCAGCGTAGCGTCAACAATACGGACAGAATATACCAAATATTTATAAGTCTGCTGATCTGTACTGTCAGTTGTTTGAGGTGTAGTGCGAAACAATTTAGAGTTTAGACGTAAGGTAGCAAAGTTTCATCATAATGACAATGGCGTTTGTTTCGCATTTGCACCATATGGTCCTGCCGTTGTTGCTCTTTATCTGACTACAAGCCTACGCTCATTCAGATCAAAGGTTAGTAAATGTTTGTCTGTCTGTATCATTTTCCAGGCGGAAGTTTTGAAATGTAGCCAAACCTTTTTGGCGACGACTTATTGAAGTTCCACAATGGAATTAAGATTATTAATGGCATTTATGCTCTCGTCGGTTTCGTTAAACATGTCCTGTAACGCAAGATTAACTTGGTGGCCGAGAAAATAAACATAGTTCGCAAAAGGATTAACATACTTAATCATGGTTTGTACCCCATTTGCCTTTACGCGCATGTTTGCCGCACCATCGTACGCTTGACCCCAGCAAGTCATATTTCCAGCCCGATTTAATCACGCCGAATAGTGACGAATCCGTTGATTGGACCGCATGCAATTCAAGGAAAATCTCATTTGGACAGGAGTTATTGACGTATCTCTAACACAGATGGAAAACTGATCGACCGTCGAACTATCGGTGGTCCTATCTGCTATAAAGCTATAATATTTTGCGTTGTTCACCTTTTTTAATATATTAGACAAAAAATGACTTGCGCTTAGTTGGAGAAGTTCATTTTGAATATCGTGGCTTAGCCACTAACCGCTGCTCACAGTTGAATATCGTGGCTTAGTCACTTACCGCTGCTCACGATTAATCCAAGCGTATATATCTGGGTTATACTTGCCGATCAACCTAACAATGAGCAGAAAGTTTGAATTATCCTCCGTGTGCCCCCGAAAAGCCAAACCCTGGCGAACGAGAAAAAGGATGCTATCTAAAATGCCAAGAAGAGCCTTTCTATTTATTTCTTTGCCGTAAAACATCTCGCGACATTCCAGATGATGTTTGCTTGCATCATGCACTTTTGTGGAATGCTTATATTTGTTTCATTTGTTGAATCCGTGGATTCAAAACTTACCTTTGCCTCCTAGCAAGGCTTTAACGGCTGGACTAAATTTACCGGATTTAAACGCCCATGACCAAATTGAACATGTCGCTCCCTCGTACTCGTAAAGAAGCCACGGAAATTTTTCCTTCTAAGACATTTAAAATTTTCTTCCTCTGACTTTCAGTTAAAAACACCAAAGAATTGGAACTATCACCTTAGGACGAAACACTGTATATTGTTGGCTCTCTTTCCGATTCGATACGCTTTAAAATTGGAGAAATAACGGTCAATACTATTTTTTCTCTTGGACATTTCGAAAAAAGATTTCAACTGGTGGTAGGATATAAAGTGTGTTTGGAATTTCGTGTCGCTATATAGTATTATATGTAAACATTTGTTTGTAAACAATGGATATCAATTACGCCACGAAAAAATTTACCTACATCTATAAACTTTCACTTGCTATTTTTAAGATATCTATTTTTCTATTGTTTATGACCTAGATGTTGTGTATTAAGTTCGGGTATTCCAAGTCCCGTAAGTACACTGTGATTATTTGATTCTAGGCCAATATAGATGGCGTATAACCAATTAAGACCTCTATGAACGGCAGGATGTGACGAGTGGTACCTTCCATGAGTCATTGTTTTTAAACGAGTGTTTTGCTGAGTAACAATGGTGGTGATTCCCCAATGTTTGTTTTGTTAAAAGCAGCATGTGCTAGGCTGCACGCCGGTGTTCTCGTTTAGCTGTAAAGTTTTGTAATCGTGGAGCATTGCTTTGTAAAATAAAGGTGTTGAATGTGCATCTGCTAGCTGTTTTGTTGGAAAAAAGTTGCCGATGTACGAAGGGGTATGGGCTCAAAATTTTTAAACAAAATTTTGTAGGGTTTTGAGTTTAGGTTGCAGATCCAAGCTTCAATTTTAAATTGTGAAAAAATCTAAGACTTCCTATGTCAGGATTTTGAGTGACAGTCGTTTTTGTAAGGTCAGTTTGCATTGGAGAGAGGGAAAATAATTAGTTGAACGCCTCCTAAAAACGCGATGACCTGGCTTAGCCTATTACAAACGAAGACAAACATTTCAGCGGTAGATATGCAAATAAAACAAAATACAAATTACAGCGACGATTTAATGTGAGTATTATTTAAACGCGCAGGGAATTTTTTTGCGTGATTATAAAATAGACATTGCGTCGAATTTACAACGTTGCGCCGCAACGGCCTATCATTGATACCGCTTTAGACATAAATTACATAATTTAGATTTGTTCCAATTGGAAAATGTTTATTGTCCAGCAAAAGAATTATTTACAGCATTACACATTTTATCAAAGCTATGATTGACATTTACAATTAGAGTGATTATTTTGCATTATGCAAGAATCTCTATGTATGATCCTGGTTATATAAGCATGGGATTGGTAAATACTCGCAGGAAAAAACTGTACAGGGAGATTGCTAAAAAATATACTGCATCTCCATAGGATTGTAGCTACATTCTTTCCTGTAAAACAGATGCAGATATTTAAAAGTTTGTCGTTTTTTTTGTTTCGTCCACCATAATAATAATGGTGTATTGTCTATTAACCTACGAGCTACGAGTATACCGAAAATAAATCATGTCTAACGAACAAAACCTGGCTATTGTTCCAAGAACAATGAAACAATTAATTAAGTACAAAACCCAGTTAGCATCCACGTTCCCCTACCTTGAGCATATTCTCCAACTTCACAGCATCTTCGGCAAATTTCCGAATTCCTTCCGCTAATTTTTCCACTGCCATTGAATCTTGGTTATGTTGATAGCGGAAGTCTGCCTCATTTAATGTAATCTGCATGAAATATAATTTTAGTTGATGTTATTTATATGAATGTAATAGTATGGTTTTGCTAGTTAGCTAGCCAGTTGTGTCCTGTTATAAAGATATAAATCATACCCAACACACTGCTATAGCTCTGGTATTCTCTCCTGCATTTTTTCATTCAATCATAAAAAATACTGTTTTTTTTACAAAAAAAAGGTTTGTATTTTCACAGGACAAGGCGAAGTTACATTTGGTTATTTCCTTAATTTATTGAATTCATATTATACACTCTACCTTTGGGCCATTTGTTAAACTTGCATTTTCTTCAGAAAGTTGTTTAACAACACCAGATTCATCTGATTGCAGTTGCTCCAAAAGCTTGGGTCTGTAAACAATAATCCCCTTAGATACAATCCCTATATGTGCAAATATTTCAGAACTAAATTACTACTTACGAAATGGTAAGTAAGTCACAACCAGCAAGAGCTTTGATTTGGTTGGTGTTGCGGAAGGAGGCACCCATTACCACTGTTTTGTAGCCATGCCTCTTGTAGTGGTTGTATATCTTAGTTACACTTATTACACCTGTAAAGGTAGTAAATGTGAATGTGATATATTAATGGTTAAGTAGGGTGTTTGTAAACTGGATAGATTCCTGCATTGATTAATGTAAACCATAAAAGTAAAAAACAAAGATTTGTACTTAATCTCTATACAAAGCAGTTATAAGAAGAATGCCAAGCTAGTAAATAAGCTCTGCGAAGTAAGACACAGTGCATCATCAGTGTAAAATTAACTCTAAATAAATTATATTGCACAATTAGAAGCAATCAAGAAAAAAGGGTGTTGTGTAAAATATGCAGTAGGAAGCCAATTCGAATTTCAACAACATTTTTTTATACACTGATGACATGTGATCAAACGTTTTTAAGACTTTCAACACATGACAATTTAAACAAAGATATGTCCGGTGCTGAAACAATTTTTTTCATTAGTGTCCACAAGCACTGCTAACTTTTCCAGCACTGGTAGTGGCATTGTTATTTGCACACAAATTTGTATGAAATCAATTATCCATGTATAGGATGTACCTGGGTCTTCTAAAAGGTCATATTCTTTCTTTCCGGTGTTTTTAACATGCCAATCGAATATACGGCCAACAAAAGGGGATATGAGGGTTACTCCAGCTTCCGCACATGCTACTGCCTGCATGAAGTTAACGAATTTGAAAACAAGCTGTGTTAAAAGTTTAAAACAGACTGTTCTGATGGTTTTTGTCATTTATATTCTGGTGGATATGAAAATTTAGATACGATTGTACTTTGGCTACAGAAGTGAACAGGAAATGGAAGAGCGTGAGATTTCCGTCTTATTTTTCTGAAGTACCAAAGAAATCCATTAATAAAATTAAGTAAAAAACAGTGTTGCAAACCTGTGCAAATGAAAATAGGAGTGTCATATTGCAGTGTATGCCTTCTTTTTCAAGTTGCCTGCAAAAAGGCACTTTTAAGCCTTAAAGTATAAAAAAGAGTTTTAAAAACAAATTATTGAAGTTAAGAATATAAGTACTCACTTGGCTGCCAATACACCCTTCCCAGGTTGTGCTGAGCTTTATCAATATTCTGTCTTTAGAAATCCCCAGCAGCTTCATACAAAGCAATAAATTTCTTTGCTTTGGCCACTGAACCTTCAACATCAAATGATAATCTGGAAAATATGTCCGTATATCAGGGATGCAAAAAACATGCAATATCAATAAAGTAAGGAATAAGCTTACATGCTATTCCAAATAAATTCCTTTTTATGAGTAACATACCGATATGTAGTATCAAACTAGCCAATCTACATACATAAATCAATTACAAACTTTAATGTAAAATACACCTAGTTGTAGAAAACTTGTCAGTAATTTAAATTAAAATAAGCTTTGCCATCAAAATTAAGATTTTCTTTTATTGTAAAACACTATTTGTGCAATAAATTACTTGTTTTCAAAACCATGAAAATGATCAATAGTGAAGTTAGTTAATCATCAAAAAACCTTATTTCGTTAAGTTTAGGTTTGTTTCTTTGATCAACTGTTTATCAGAGTTCGCAGATTAGTTTTGAACTGTTAGTCTTTGCATACCGGTAGGTAGAATTGTGAACTACTTGTAAACAACAACAGTTTTAAAAAAGTGCTCCCTTTTTCACACCAATTTTGATGGCAACTCATACTCAATACATAGGCTTACCACCGAACAATATTAAAAGTAAGCAAGTTGGGTATATTGATTGGTTTTTATTTTTAAAGTCATACTAAGCATACCAGTAATTTTAGTTTACAGTCACATAGATAAAGGTGCAAATTTGGAGGCAATGTGGCAATTTACCCACTTATCTTTAGACATACCCAAGTATTTATGTCCTAATTGGGGAATTACCTAACATTTACTGGCCTAAAATGTCTACCTAGCATCCACTTCAGTGGAGACTCTGCCAGGTACTGTCTTTAGAATCTCAACTCCGAAATTCACAAACAGCTTGTCCATAGCAGATGTCACTTGTGAGTCCAGATCACTGCAATGCAATTTAATGATGAGTTGTGAATGTGGCAAACGTTACAACATTTCTTTTATTTTTAAACTCCGGCTTTTGTTAACAATCAAAAGAATTTATGCTCACACTATCTAACAAACATATAACATGTATTTCGAACATGACTTTCATTGGCTAATGCATTTAGTCATGCAGGCAAGCTTTTTCCAATTGAAAGTAATGCAAAAATGGGCATCAAGAATTACATTGTGAATAGCACAGTTAAAATTACACACCTTGATTGTGACTTGCCATAAGCAAGAGCATCGTTTATAAGATGATCATATTCTGGCATTTTAGCAGCGGCCAGCAGAAGGGATGGGTTGGTTGTGGCATCCTGTGGCTTATACTTTCCAATAGCTGCAAAATTAATTTATCTTAAGCAAATAAATTTAAAAACATTCAATTTTTTTTATCATACGATTTTTAACACCAGACTATGATACAGAATATTCATGTTAAACCCAGGGTGCATAAGATAGGTATATGGAGCCAATGGCTTTTAGGAATTTTGATTTAAGTCAAGTACCAGGATCCTACCATCTGTAGTTATCTGCTCTGACCTCGGTTGTGCATACACAAGCTCCCGTATGGAAAGTACGTCAATTTTCGCTGAGATCTCGAGTGTGCACACGCCAAATATTTAAGTGTGCAGTGTGCAAACGTCCAAGAGTGCACACTTCAAGTGTGCACAAAATCTCCTTTTTATTACTATTTTGTAAAAATCTTAAACAAACATATTATTCTATCCTAAATCTATCGTGTCCGTCAGCTAACATATCTATCTACATAAAAAACGTACTGACAGTAAATTACCCGAGGTCCAGAGGTAGGTTTACAGGTTTGTTGGAAATTATACGATGTTTATACTGTCAGCTCACGAGTATGTGTGAAATTACCCAAGTGTGCAAAGACGCAGGGAAAAAAAACTCGAGTGTGCAGCTGCCGTTCTTTCCATACTGGCACAAGCTAAACTTGACTGACAGGTTATTCTAATTTAAATACACAAACCAAAAAACTTTGTTATGTGGTTTGATTGAATACGCCATGTTTTATAATACAAAGAGTAAAATTAACAGCAGGTGACCAACAAAAGATCTATGTCAATGATAGCTCATGTACTTCAACAGTTGGCACAAGCTAACTTGACCATTGTTTGACTAATCTCTTCAATGGATATAAAACAGAAATATCGTGTCATATTGTTAGCTATCCATACGACTACAACACTATGTTAAAATTCAGGTGTTGTAGTATGGCAACACAAAAGTACTGTATTAAATTGTTTTACCTTCGATATCACCAGTGTCTGCAACAACGATCGTGTATTGCTTTAATTCGTTTAAAGCACAGCCTAACTTTTGCCTTTTATCGTTCATTTTGCAGAAAGAGCAGACTTACAAAATTGCGAGCTTAATCGTCAATCAAACCCTGCAGTTAAGCAGGAGGTTAATAATAACAAATTAAAATTGACTATTATTACTTAGCTTTATTTATCGCTTAACTATATCATGTAGCCCTACGCTACCACAGGGGATACATATATATGCTGTAACGCATGACTGATGACCATTTCCTGCTACTGTAAACGAACCTCATAACATGCTAGGCGTTGCTAATAACTTTTCTATTTATTTAAAAAAAACTGTACAGCAGGTAAAAGTTTTTGAAATTTAAAAAATATATTTGGGGACTTCTTTTCTATAGATATATACAGTACCAATTATCTTCTACTGATACCGTAATTTACTGTTCTTTGTCAATGTACTCAAAGCTAGAAATGCGCTATTATAATATGGCACTATAGTCTACAGGGCTTGCTTGTGTACACAGATGATTTATTATGTCACCATTACTCAGCTTTATTTTCGGTTCGCAGGACTGCACGCCTAACGCCGTCAGTATTTTGATACTAGGAAATTATTATGACCATGGACGACGATGAAGCCAAAAGTTTTGTAGAAAAATTCGTTACAGAAAATGTCCCGGATCTTTCAAATACGAAGGTCGAAAAAACGATCGCGCAAATATACAACAAACCAATTATGTTGTTGAATGAAAAATCAAAGGCAAAGACAACTAGAAGAAAAGGTTCACTAAAGCACTGCAAATATGCACTGAAAAAATCTCTTGTTCAAAATTACGATGATTATGAACCTTTACGGAATTTGTGGTGTGGTTATATGAACGAAGTTTTATTTGGACTGGGAAAGAAAACTGTTGACCTCAAAGTAACACAAGAAGTTCTTTTGAAAGCAGATTTACACGGTGCTACAATATTAGTTGCAATTTCTAAATGCAAAAGTCTGCAAGGCGTTAAAGGAACTGTTATTACGGAGAGCAAAAACATATTTCAGATTGTAACTGTAAAAAATAGAATTCTTAATATTCCAAAGAAAAATTCTGTTTTTGAAATTATTTTCAAAAATCTTAGAATTACACTATTTGGTGATCAATTCTGTATCAAACCATCACAGAGATTGACCAAAAAGTATAAAAATTATATTCCATTTTTAAATGTAGTTTAAATTAACGTGTATCTCAAATGTCATTTTTTGTCATGCCAAACCTGGACTGGTCAATTCATATGGTTCAATTTTTACAATGAATGTCAAAGATAATACTGTCTATTCTCAGGGATGGGACAATCGATAGCTAATGGAAAACATGCATAAATATGTTGCCAAATACAATTTTTCGGTATGTTTAAATTGACCATTCTTGGATTGATACCAGCAGTTAGCTAATCAGGTGTCTAGGCCAAGCTATTTAGCAGACATTGCAAACACCCAGTGGATAAATGTGTTAAACTAAAATGGGTCTAGAAGTGTCTTCTAATTCATATAAGAGAACATAATGTAATATTTATGGTGGACACAAGGGAATCTGATGATTGCCTGTGTGATAACGCACCTTGTTTTTTCCCATTGATGTTAAGAATAAAACAAATATCCTACTTCACTGTACTGGATTAAAGCAAGAAAGAGTCTGGCCTGATATTTGTTCTGGTACTGTATGCTTCAGAATAATTATCACCAAACTAGTAAGTAAACTAGATTTATAATTCAATAAATTTTATTCAAAAAGTAGGAATTAAATGGATAATATAAGAAAAGAAAAAAAAACAATATTTTATTTGGATACAATAAATTGGCAGATTATTGTTAAACTTGTACATTTATACCAAACTAATAAACTTGATTATAATTTAACACATAGTATTCTTAGACGTACAAATTAAGTGAAGAGTACAAGAAAAAAAAATACCATAATATTATACACGGATAAAAAAATGGATGTATCATATAAACAATTATTAGTAATACCCGGTATTGCAATATGGTCCTCTTTTATTCTACAATGCAAATTATGTTTTTCCTATAAAAGGGACAAGCACTGGCACATTATTAATATAATTTTTGTAAGCTGGCATATCCCCATATCTTTTGAGTCCACTTCTTTCAAGCAACGGTATTCCACTAACATAATTGAGCAAGTAATACACGAAAGCTGGTGACAGTATACAAATCCACTTCCATCCTGTATTTTGCATATTCGTTACTACAAGAAATTGAGAAAAAAGCACATTTTTATACCGTATAAATCTGACGATGCAATGATAAATATCCCGACCCAGAGAAGAATTTCACCAAAATAATTCGGATGGCGACTAATAGACCATAGGCCAGTGTTTATAAAATTTCCCTGTGTGATAAAAACAAGTTATAAGATTGGATTGGTATAGAAATCCTATCAAAAATGTAAGGAGAAATTCAGGGTGTAATAAACCATCAATTATCAGGTTACTTCATGAACACCGTCAGGTTATTATGGGTCCCATTTGGAAAAATGGGACACATATTGTTTTTGTCCGTTTTTTTTTTTTCTTTTTTTTTTTTTTTTCTTTTTTTTTTTTTTTTTTTTCGTCAAACCCTTGACAGGCATGGCATGGCCCCCCGACATTTACCAGTAGGAATAATGGAATCGCAATGAAACTTGGTGATTTTTTAGACAACATGGCCTAAATATGCAGAAACCAAAATTTTGGGTAATTAATTCAGGGGAATTTCCCTTGGACGTTAAAAACCAAAACAGTCATGTTTTTCTAAAAAAAAAGCTTTTTAGGCCATGACGCTTAAATAGCTGCTCCAATTTGAATCAAATTTGGTGGAATGTTAGTGCACTAGTCACTGATTTACCACTTAAAAGAAATAAAAAAATTACCTAGGGAAATACCCTAAAATTTCAACTTTTGCTGTTAAATGATAATTGTAACAGGCATGCTATGTCGCCCCGACATCTACCAGAAGGGTTAATGAAATCGCAATGAAACTCGGTGATTTGTTGGACAACATGGTCTAGATATGCAGAAATCAAAATTTTGGGTGATAAATCTAGGGGAATTCCCCTGGGACGTTAAAACCAAAACGGTATTTTTTTCTAAAAAAATAGCCTTTTTTGGGCATAGCGCTTGAACGACCGATACAATTAGAATCAGATTTGGTGGAATGTAAGTGCATTAGTCACTGATTTAACACTTAAAAGAAATAAAAAAATTACCTAGGGAAATACCCTAAAAATCGGATTTTGTTCTCTAATTATGATTGTGACAAGCATGCCATGTTGCCCCGAAATCTAGCAAAAAGAGTAATGAAATCGCAATAAAAATTTGACATTTGTAACAGAACATAATCTAGATAAGCAGAAACCAAAATTTTGGGTAATGAATCTAGGGAAATTCTCCTGAGACGTTAAAAACCAAAACATTTTTTTTCTAAAAAATTAGATTTTTTGGGCATAGCACTTGAACGGCTGCTGTAATTTTAATAAAATTCGGTAAAATGTTAAAACATTAGACACTTTGTGCCAATTAAAAAAAGAAAACATTTAATTAGGTTAATTTACATGAAAACAAAGATATGTTCCTAAATTTTGATTGTGGCAGACATACCATATCGCAATGACATCTCCAACAAGAAGTCGACAAATCAGATTAAAACTTTAAGAATTGTTACTTAACATGACTCACTTATGTAAAAACAGAAACTTATCTACCAAACCCAGGGGAATTCCCTGAAATCATGAAAAACTAAATCGGGCCGTTTTGGAAATTTAGCTTTATTTTACTACAGCGCTTGAAAAGAAGCTATAATTTAAAACGTTTGTGGTAAAATGTTCGTAAATTTAAAACGTTTATTCTTTATTTAACTAAAAATGTAAATTAAAGGTTTGGTCTGTTAACTATGGGACCCATGCGTTTATGCTTGCAGAAACAAACTACATACTCAGTGTATAAAATACAGAATTGTGGGTTAGGGACCCTGTAGCATGAATATAGGGTATACAACATGTGTTTTACAAATAGTGGTGGTTAACACGTGGTTGACACTCTCTAGTTAGATATAAAGCAGTGTGTAGTATAATGATTGGGACCATTTTACTGTTTTGGTTTAACCCATGTATCCACCAAGTTCAGATACCTTCCCCTAAGTGCCTTGTCCCAAAACATTTTTAATTCCAAAAACCTGGCACTGTAAACCACCAAATAAATGATTCAATGTACAGCTGTCTATATAATTTTTATAGAGTTGTGGTGAATCAGAATGTCCAAATGGGTCTGGTGAAGCAGTCGGTTTATAAAAATTTGTCTATAGATAATTGACTCAAAATTTGTATTTTTTGACAGGGCACAATGGGGTTGGACCAAAGTAGTAGAAGGTTTGTACATAACTTGATCTAAAAGTAACATCTACAATGTTTACAAATAAAAAGTAAAATATAACATTAAGTATTTTGTAAGTTTACTTACTGCATTATCTGGATTACTACGAAATAAAAGCTTCTGAAAGTCAGCTGTAACCTCAAATAACAATCCGAAGATCCAAATAGCGAAACCAATATAATCTCTTGAATTAATTGGTGCATTCTGTTTTTCACTATTTACAATTAACATGGGAGCTGATGTTACCAGTATCCATACACCTGGGTTAAAAAGGTATATCAACAATTTATTTTCACTAATTAGGTCTATCAATGATTGAGTACACAAATCACAAAATAATCTTGACATCACTTTTGCGTTGACAGGCAATTTATTAATGACCAAAACTACGATATTCTTTGTTCTGGGGATTTAATGGATACTAGTTACCTTCCATTTTGATTTGTATTGGTTTTGACTGTCCAGTTGGTTCATATATTGGCTAAGTGCACACTATATATATATAATTATATATTTTGAGGCATTTTCAAAAATAAATTAGGTTATTTAATTTTATCTAAATCTTTTTTGGTACCATAACTGAAAATTTTATTTGGTAACTCTTACTAAAAGAGTCAATCTGTTTGACGAAAAAAGGGAATAAGATTCAGAATTAACTCAATTAATACTCACCTTGCACCATCCAGTATAAAAGAAAAACAACCGGTTTCGTTTTGACTTTTGTGAATCTTTTATCCCCGCCCTCAGTGACAACTCGGTAGAACAAAAATATCCCCAATCTTTAATTGAACAGTAATAATTACAAAAATGTACAAAAAACCCATTCAATACAAAAAAACAAGAAACCATATAAACTTTTTTACCAATATCTAATTTTTTTTATAAAAATGGCACATAGGTACTACCTAGTTATATTTTTATATTATAACAGACATAGTATACTATATAACAGACATAGTGTACAATATAACAGACATAGTATACATTAACCCAATCGTGTTTTTTAAACAATCTTAAATACAATAAATTGGTGGTAGATTTTAGATTAAAAAAAAACAATATTTAACTAGACAGTGTCAACCACATGTGAATCACCACTATTTTTAAAACCTTTGTTGAGTGTAGGCTATGTTTTTTCTGCAAGCAGAAACTAATGGATATCCGATAACAAATACAAAATTAACATCCATGTTTTCTAATTAAAGTATTTTAGTTATGAATATATTATTTTTCCGTGGTTTGGTTCGTAGGTCCCTTTGCCCTTTCTTAGAACTTTTATTTTATTCACCTACAACTTTCGTTACAGTATAAAGTGAATACTTTTTAACAGTTTAGAAATATCGGCTGTTATAGATTAAGCGGTGCCGAATATTCGCAAAACGGCAGTTGTGCTTATATTCTTGGGTCTATTGGGAATTTTCCTGACGCAATATACCTAGAATTACCATTGTAGATCCAACCAATATTATCTAGGAGCACCAGAAGATTAGACTCAATTGTACATTTTCTTCCTTATTATAAAAAGCATAAATGTCACTGATTACTAATTTAACAAATGGGGTTTTCTGGAAAAGGGTTAAAGATAGGTTTGGAGCATATGCATCTTTTTGTTCGTAACTAAATTCTATATATTTATTTATCTTAGTTTTGTGTTATTTATATGCGCAATAAGATTGTATTTGTGATTGGTCAGGCCTATTCTATTTTGGGGGATTTCCCAGGGTACACTGGGTTTTTCTTATTCATGTTGTAATTTTCTCAATTTAGTAGAAATATGAAGTAAATATTCCTTTTTAATGCTAAAAATTGACCTCTTTTTTATATTTTTTCTGATAGCGGGAATTCCCCTTGGTATTTAAAAAAAAATTAAAAGTCGAGGCAAACTATGGGCATAGGATGTTCATGTTTACCCCTGTAAATGGGAAAACGCGATAGACATTAACACATGGGCAATCATCAGATTATCGCGCACCCACTGTCGGGTTGCAGGAGCAATTGCAGTGTGTTGTGTATAATTCAGGTGTTCCTTAAATTTGGCGGAACCCATCATTTCACTGGGTTTAGGCAAATGTCTAGTCCAAAAACACAACCGACTTACTAGCGACCAGTTCCTAACCTGCAATCTTTCGGCTAAAAGAAGTCACATTAAATCACCAGCAACCTTGGTAAGAATAAAATAAATCCTATTTGGAATTTTGCCATGTAATGGTCTAGTTTATGATTGTACCTTGCAGCCCAAACTGTAACCATGGTACTTAAAAGCATTCTTCTGAAGTGTTGTTTAGTTCTCCATCGTAAACTTGCTTGGGCCATTAATATGAAAGTACATGATCCTGAAATACAATACAGGAGCTGGAAGATAGCGTTGTGTACGTTTCAACCGTTCGCCTACTGTACATGTGCGGGGAGAGGGTAAATAAATTTATTAGTTGTTTGTTTAAAAAAACATTTTTTTCTGATTATTGATAATTGACATCCTCTAATACCGTTGATCCGGCCGAATAGCTTGGTGGGTTAGTAAAGCCCAAGGATTTTTAGGATCCAAACTGGTGGCTAAAATGTCGGTTGTTTACTTTGACAAAACACTTAGCAGACATCATTTACCTGTGTGAGAAGTATTCACAAGATAATCTGACGATTGCCCTTATAGTAATGTTCATTGCATTCTCTTATTCACAGAGATAAAACATGCATATTAAATTTCTCGCGAACTCCGTTTGAGTTAAAGAATCCTTGCGGGGGAATATATATATTTCTCGCCTAACAATTTCAAACTTAACTTTAAAAGATAATGTTGTGAGTTATACAAAAAAAAGTCAAACCTGTCAAATCGTAGAATTTTTCAGTTTGTAAAGAAAACGCAACAGTAAATCCTACTAGTTGTATGACAAAGTCCAGAGTGACAACAGTGAAAATATTATTCATAGTTTACTACTGGTTCAATAAAGTTCAAGTCTGCAAAGTGTATCAAAGAATTGAGATTAACAGATGCAGTGATTTCATTTTATTAAGGGAATGAATTACGACCAACTGAACATAATTTATAAATCAATGATTAGTTGCTGGTTTGTAATTCACTTTGTAGAAGATATTTCTGCATTTCTCGTCCACGTACTTTTACTGTGTAACAAACATCTTCGCATTTTAGCAAGCTTGAGTGCATTGTTTGCATTTTTTCCACAAACTGTTTTTTCTTGCCAGAGTTTGCATCTATTTGTTTTGTAAAAACTTGAAAAGAATTGTATAGCACACGAACGAAAGCACAAAGTTTAAACATCTGACTGTTGGATTGATCTTGATATGTTTTAGCCTCAGCAGCACAGTTTATGCACTTTCGCATAGCCTCGCCAGTTATATCAGCTAGTCCTAATAAATACTCTACCAAAGGTACAGCAAGAGTATTCTTAGTTCCATTTTCATCCTTAAATTCCAAAAGTGTTTGTACTTGATTCCATGTTAATATACAGTTCTGAATTTCTCTAGCTGAGTGTTCATTATAAAGCTTTATAAACTGTAAGAAAGCCATCGCTTCGATAAATTCTTGTAATCCATTTGAATATGCTTTTATAAATTGCAATGAGTCTTCATTTGCCAATAAAATAGCAATTTTTTGAAATTTTTCAATGATTAGACTTTTTTTCGTTTCTGCAATTTTTATTAATTCCTTTAGTTCAATGTTGTTTCTATGTAACATAAAAATTAGCTTCTTGCTTTCAACAGTGATATCACGACTTAATTTCACAATTTTTTCATGAAGGCCATATCTAATGTCTAGTTCATCTCGAAATTGAGTAAAAACTGTTGTCAAAACGCCAGATTCTATTTCAGGGATACACTTTACTAATGTTTCCATACCACATATGTACCAGAAACTTGTCTTTGCAACTTGAACAGATGAAATAAATTACTATATTTTTTTCACCAGTAGGCTACTGTAAAAACACTATTTTTAGTTATTTAAAAAAATTACGTTAATATGTTACAGAACCAAAAAAATCACCTTTTCTAAAAAACACCGTTATATCAAATGCTGTATGTTACAATAAACTGGACATATGATAAGAAATGTAAGAAAATCATTTGGAACTTAGTATAAAATAGCACATTGTGTGATCAGTTCAATAATTTAAAATTCGTAAAAAATGTAGCAAAATGTTACAGGTACCATCCAATCTAAATTATATATTGGTATACAATATGGTTATTTTTGATGAGATATGTGTATATTGAATGTGCAAAGTTCACCTTACATATATAACACAAATGTTTGACAACGGATTAATATCTTATGGTAGTAAAATGTTGACGCCACATAAAATCATGTATAGTGCAAATGCAACATGTAAGTATTAATAAGAATCAAAACAAAAGACAATTTACTATTACAGAATATAAATTACAACCATTATGTGTGTTAGTTCAAAATGCAATATTGTTATTTTTGAAATTAGTAGACATATTTTTTCTGTGCTGCCATTAAAGTATTTTTGCAAAGCATTGCAACTGTCATAGGCCCCACACCACCTGGAACTGGGGTTATATGACCAGCCACTTTCTTTACACCTTCGAAATCAACATCACCTACTAATTTAAATTTCCCAGTAGTCTCATCTTTGACTCGATTAATTCCAACATCTATAATACAAGACCCTTCTTTTACCATATCTGCAGTTATAAGGTTTGGTATCCCTGCTGCCACAATAACAATATCAGCCGTCTTTGTGAACATTTTAAGCTGCTCTTTTGGTGTGTAGCGATGTGTTTGTGTAACTGTTGCATCACCGCCCGGCCTTTCATGTCGATGATCCGTATGCAAGAGCATTGCAAGTGGCATTCCAACATTTTTCGAACGGCCACAAACAACTGCGGTTTTAGCGAAAGTTTCGATGCCAGTTCTTTTTAACATTTCCCACACACCAGCAGGAGTTGCAGGCAACAAACAAGATTGGTCTAAACATAGTCGCCCTACATTTGATATGTGGAAACCATCTACATCCTTCTGTGGGAACACTGCATTACACACAGTACGTTCATCAATGTGATCAGGCAGTGGCAGCTGGACCAGTATACCATCAACAGAATCATCCTTGTTTAGATTGTCTAGCAGTGTCAGCAATTCTTCTTGGGAAATCGATGTGTCTTTTATAATAGTTTCACTTGTAATGCCCACTTTCTTGCAAGCAGAAACCTTATTTTTCACATAGGTGGCACTTGCTGGGTCTTCACCCACCAAAACCACTGTTAAATTGGGTTTCCTGTTACCCTCTGATAACCACTTAGTAATATCCACTTTAACTTCATCTTTAATTTCTTTGGCAAGCTTTTGTGCCGCTAATTAACGTGGCATCATGACGACAAGCACTGGTAGATAAAACCCGAGAATACCGAATAATCTTAGTAGGTGTGCGGATGTTTACTAATTTTGAGGTGCGAATTAAACCAGAAAATAGCCTGTTGCTCATTTTGCATCAGATGTGTAGCTCTACAACGCAAAACTCCAGAGTAGCTCTGCATACAACACAAAATTCCAAAAACTGGAATCGGGTAACTTTCCATCGCAGCTGTGTGATAATTTGTGCAGCCATGCGTAAAGCAAATCGATCAGCTGTTAAATGCTCCCCCATGCTTTTAGTAGAAATGACATGCTAAATCGAGCACACCAGGTTTAAGGACTGTAATTATCCTTAAAATTCATAAAATTTATTTCATTTGCTTTTGAAGGGAACACTAAATATATTTTAGCAAAACAATTTTAAATAATTTTTTGTTCAATCGCTATGAAATTTTTACACAATATAAAAATTAAGTAAATTACACTTGAAAACAAGTTAAAGATGTATAACATTGAACAGAAAAACACATATATAAAAGTTATAGGATATCGAAGTTTATCCTAATGAATGAGAAAACACAAGGGGCGTTAACAGACGGGAAATCGTCAGATCACCCATGGTCGGGTTACCGGAGATATTGCAGTGTGTTGTCTATGATTTAGATGTTCTTCAATTTGGTATGGAGCCCATTATTCCACTATGTTTATACAAAGTTCGTCAAGGGCACAATCTACTCCTATAAAATGTATAGAACTATCTTTTGGTAAAAAAATAATAACTCGGGAACCTACTATAGGCCTACACTTCTGCTTACAAAACAAACGATATATATACACTTTGGTTTGAGATATAACAAGTATGATTAGGTAGGTAACCAGGCAATCTGACCATATTGCTGTGTACAGCAATATATAGCGTAGAGTCAAAATGGGTTTTACAAATAGTGGTGGTTATAACACTCTTTAGTACTTTTTATATGCTTATTGTTTAAGGGTCGAAATTGGACGATGATCGGTTGTGGTATTTTTAATGCACTTAACGGAAACCGCCTGGATCAAGTGGATTATTGGAAAAAAGTAAAAAACGCAGCACCATCCTAATAAAATACAACAAACAGCTTCGTGAAATGGATCGTGTGAGTGAGATATCATAGGTTAGCTGTGGGCATTTCGTTTAACATGATTTTCCCACACACAAGATACATCCATCCTTTTGTAGTGGATTTTTAACGCTTTGACTAAAACCCGACAAAACACACTAAAACACGGCATTTTTAAATATTTGCACCATACAACCGGCACTTTAATTCCCGACACGTAATTCGTCACATCATTTAACATACTAAAACCGGGCAATTCAATTTTCGACACCGTACAACCTGGCACTTAAATTTCCGACACTGCGTATAACCGGACTCAGAAATTAAACACTCGGGTTTTTGTGACTGTAAATGTACCGGAAAATGTGTCGCGTGGGTTTCAGTCAGATTCTGATAATAATTCTGCAAATTCCAATAAATATATATGGTTACACAACAAAACGCCTTGGCATGAATTGTTAAACTTTTAATTACTATTGCGAGTATCGTGTCCAACAATTGCCTAAATAGTGTATCCAAAGTATTTATATTAAACATGGTATATAGAGTGTTAACATATGCGGGGGTGATATAAAATAGAATAACCAAAATGTATTAAATGAGAAATTGTAATGGTCTATTATCATAAACGTATCCTTACAGAAAAAGTAAACAGAAAATAGAATTATTGTGTGGGACAAAATGTATGATGTAGCACAAGACGTTCGGACAGGGCAGGCCCATAGCCACTGCGATCGGCTGTGAGCATGCATATATATGGAGACGGTCTTTGGCATTTTTAAACAATCGGGTAATTGGGATGTTAGTGTGATTGTCTTCTTCAATAAACGCAACATTCCGACTTATTCAAACTTCAATCAACGGATTTAACTCGGTCCCCTTTTCTGTGGCTATTTTCTCAAGATCAGCCTTCGTTTTAACAGTCTGCGTGTGCCACACGTTCACTTCTGTGCAATTGTTCCCCTGCGCTTCAATTGTATCCCTTGTAATACCAAGACCTTCCAAAAACAATGACTCTAATTCTCGCTTGTCCACAAATACCACTTTTGGGGAATTGACGCACCAAAGCAGTACTGACTGCAAAACCCGCCATGTCTATCGGTATGGTCCTTTTTGGTGCCCAGACTACTCTCCATGTTACAACTCTTCCGTTTTTGCATAAAACCGGACCCTCGTATTTTAGGCCTCCCACTAGCCCTACGGGCCAAGCGGACGCTAATTTTGTCTTTCTCATTTCTTGGAAAAGTTTTAAACCATATGTGTTATCATCGTCCATAAAGTACAAAACTCCGTCAGTTTCGTTGTTCACGTTGTCTCGAATCCAATTTAAAGCTGTGTTTCTAGTCTGTAAGTCCTTCGTGTATTTCAGGGCAGTATTTTTCTTGTTCAGATGCGTGAAAGTTAATCCGGATTTTTGTAGCAGTTTTGTTACCAAAGCAGTTTTCTGTAGTGAGTCTTCAATCAGAATCCAATGAAAACGAGGAACGTGCATTAAAGTTTGAATCAAACGCGTTAAATCAGCTTTCTGTGTTAACCGTGAGTACCCCAGTCGGAAAAATTATCTCCGATCAAGCTTGATTTATCCCAACATTTAGTATGGTCCTAGCATGACGTGCCAGGGTTTGACCAGATATATAGACATGGGTTATGACAGGAAAGGTAACACCTGGCCAAGCATCGGGAAAACATCTCTGATTTATAGAAGCGTTCCCTATCGTGGGCCAGAGCTGGGTGGGTACCTAGCACCTTACATGACGCTAATTTGTCAAAAGCAAGTTATATAACAGTTAATCCAAATGATTTTTTTTATTTTCATTTATTTTCAACACAATTTTCTGCTGCCTTTCCACTCCTGTCTCTACCACCATCCCAGTCTCCCGCACCAGAAAGTACAATGCTGATCTCTGCTGCCAGTTGGTCATGACTAGTATCTTTATATTCGGTTTGTTGCAGCACATCTGGAGAATAGATAAGTCATGTCAGTGAGAATTATTTTAAATTAAATATATGGTTTATTCAGAATAGAGTCCGCACCGTGCAGGTATAATATTTTTGCTTTTAAACCACAGCAGACACCATTTCAGCATTTGTCAAAATAACGTGTGTTGAATGTTCGCAGTAGGTTAGCCGGAGATATTTTAATGACTCATGAGTATTTTTTATT
Organism: Ciona savignyi; assembly: GCA_000149265.1. Classification (NCBI taxonomy): domain Eukaryota; kingdom Metazoa; phylum Chordata; class Ascidiacea; order Phlebobranchia; family Cionidae; genus Ciona; species Ciona savignyi. The sequence continues at coordinate 706,383 of CH002076.1, read as the reverse complement.
AGATCACTTTTAAATACCCTTTTTGAATTCACTGGATTGAGACATTTGCAAACATCGTTCAGCCCAGTGGATTAATGGGTTTAACTAAAACTGTACATAGAAACATCCAAATAATATACATCACACTACAATAGCCCCGGCAACCAGATGATTGGCATAATACAGTCTGATGATTGCCTGTGTGATAACGCCCTTTGTGTTTTACCATTTTCACGGTCATAAGAATCTATCAATTGAGTAGGCCTATACATACATGTAAAATGTACATAAATAAAAACAAGTTAACATTACAACCTAGATTACATAAGTATAATAATAAAGTTATGTTAAAATATACATAAAATATATGTATTCACATACATATATATACATATATAGATGTTAAAAATTACACCTCAAAAGACCAATAAAACACAAATTATAAAGTTAGCAAGCTATCTTTAAGCCAATTTTATACCGTACTTACTTGATTCGCACAGAATTGTGCAATTATAGGTTTCCCAGTTTAATTATAAGTTACATTCTTCTTTAACCAAATCTTGAAGGATTAAACACTCTAGAGGCCACTTGCAAACAGTTTCACTTATCGTCCAGTTTTTGGTTACTATACATCGAAAAGACTGCCATCAACAAATACAATTTTTTTAACATATATCAATCACACGACACTAATCTACTCCAGTAGCTAACAGCTGCCGTAGGCCTTACTATAATTAAAACTAACCTTACACTTTATAACCAACCTTGCACCTGCAACGGAACTACAGTACAGACAGACTTACCGGTAGCCTATTTTACAGCAATATCCTTTGGAAAAGATGCTAGCTTTAAACCAATCAAAGAGACTAAAACACAGTCTCTCTTAACCAATCAAAAACGACGACTTTCAAATTCAAATTCATTTCCCTCCATTTTTTAAGCGAATATGCGAAAATACCATAAACATCATATTTAATATAAATGTTAAACTAAACTAACAGATAAATCCGCGAGGCTTAGTTGTATTGGCAAAGTGACTGATCGAAAGAGAGCGAAAACTTTTCTCCTGTAAACAGTTGGTATTTTATACTTATTTTTAAATAAATGAATTAAAAAGCACATCATGGCACAGAACAATACGACAACGATAAAAAAAACAGCCGGAATATAAGGTCCGTTGACAATCAATCGCAATCTTCGCAAAAGAAGTCGAACATTGAATAAAAATCAGAGTCGTTAAATATGTTAAGAAAAACTTTTCTCAGAGTATACCCAAATAATCATCGATGGCCCTTTCATGATATGTTATCATAGATGTATCAGTGGCACAATCTAAGATAACGCGCTGAAATATCCTAGTTTAATCGTTACATGGCCATGTCTTGGATAAATCAAAGATAACTCGTCCGATTCAGTATATGGCCCGGGGATAAGTCGAAGATAATTTCTGACTGGGACGTTGAAGTGATTGCGTATATTATTTGCTCATTTCGCCAGTTTGGGCCGATTTCGCTATGCAAGTGACCGCGCATTGCATAATGTATACCGTTCTTGATACCTATAACCTCTAAATTTGGCCTACATTGTAGATATCTTATCAAATACAACGTACATAGCGTCAAACAGAAAGTAAACATCAATGTAAAGGCATTCCTCATGTTTTTTCATAATTATCCTATTACCTAAATTCAGTATGAAACTAAAAAAATACAAAAACGTACGTAAGCTAATCTATGAGCTATACACTGTACATTTAAAATATGAGCTAGAATGGGATAGGATATTCATGTTTTTCCCCGTGAATCGGAACAACCAAGGGAAGTTAACACACGAGCAATTCCGTCAGATCACCTCGCGCCCAACCGTCGGGTTAACGAAGCTATTTCAGTATGTTGTATATGATAGACACGTTTCTTTAATTTCGTAGAACCCATTAATCCGCTGGTTTCAGGCAATGTCCATAAAAGGCCTTACCCAAGGACACAACTGACTATCTAGCGACCAGTTTCGCATCTGCAATCTTTCGATTGAAAGGCGTCGAACTTAACCGCAAGACTAACCGGCCGGACATAAGCTATATATAGATATGCAGTCTGAAAGATAAACATAAATAGCCTCTTCTTTTTTATGATATAACCAAACAGATTAACAAAGTTCTATGCTCTAATGTTGTTATTCCTAATTGATCAAATGCGCAGCAATCAACTAAATTTTAGTTGATGCTAATTTAGTTACTAAATGAACAAAACGTGTGATCGTTTTATCTCCGGGAATGATTGTGTTACTCAGATAAAATAACTACCTTACCAATGGTCAATTTGAGTTACTGAATTCTAGACATCATTACTAAAACAAGCTGAGTGACGTACATTACTATCACCAATGAAAATGACAACTTAACCTACTTTTCACTTTCAAGATAAAGGATAGTTTATATAAAAACTTTTCTGTCTCGGACCTGTATTCAAAATAAATGTTTTGCATGATTATGACTACTGGTCGATATTTTATTATACTTGAGCCGATGGCGCCTGATTTCAAAGAGAAAACGTATAATTTTTGACGTTGTACCAACAGTACATTATCACTGCGTAAATTAGTACGAAGAAATAATCTGCCTCTGAACTCCTAATTATCGGAGGTAGAATATCTAACGGCTGAAGTTGCGTTGACACTTGTTTAATCTCTCTTAAAATAGAAGGTCCAAGAGACTGCTATAGCCTTACAAAGCTAATAACAACCATACGCGTTCTCTTGGCCCGAGGGCACAGACTGACGCCTACATCTCTAAAATTTTAGAGTTCTTTCAATAATTATTTATCTTATCCGGCAAGGGTGACATCAGTTTTCAGGCATCCGAAAGGTTGTTGTGAAAAAAAACAGGTGCAATTTTTCTTGGACAATACATTAAGCGGATATTGCCCCATTCCTATGCAATAATGAGTTGAACTTAGCAGTAGCAAGTCCAGTCATAAACTTCAAAAATTTGATTCTATAGTTACCTAATCACTTTTAATATATATATCTTATACAAAGTGTATAACGTTTTTTCGGCTTGACATCCACTATTTCTGATTGCAGTATTCATGTTATTATATTATAAAAAAAACAATAACAAAAACAAAGAAAAAAATGCTAACATTTCTAAAATGTTCAACTAGTCCAAATGATTTGTTCGTTTGTACATTGAAAGGAAAAACGAAGAATTTCGTATTTGATACACGTTTTGGAAATATCTTTTTATGGGAATACCACAAAATAAACCATTACAAATCCATTACACAATAGCTGACACCTATATAAAAGTTGGGCTATGATGGCTATTTCCTTCCTGTCTGTTTGCGTGTGGGTAGAGATAATGTGGATTTCGCCCTGGCGGGTTTGTGCGTCGCCTTTCTGTCAAAGGGATGTAGGTAAAACTTGTCACTAGCTAGTCGGTTAGAACCTTGGGCAAGCGACTTAACGTAAATTGCCTGAACCCAGCGGATTAATGGGTTCTACGATATTAAAGGAACGTGTGAATCATACACAACACACTGTAATAGCCCCGTTAACCCTACGATGGGCGCGTGGTGATCTGACGATTGCCCGAGTGTTAACCCCCCTGGTTTTTCCATTCACGGGGATAAAGATGAATATCCTATTCTATCCTATTGCCTTAACCGAGTGGAATGATGGGTTAAAATATGAATATCCTTATAACTATCTAAACGGTTATAGATATCCGACCCATTAGCTTGGTGGTTTATTGCGTCGCCTTTTAGTCGAATGGTTTCAGTTTCAAAAATGGTCGCTGGCTAGTCGGTTGTGTTTTTGGGTTAGACGTAAATATTTCCTAAACTCATTGGATTGTTGAGTTCTACAAAACTAAAGGAACGTCTTAATCATAACACACTGCATTAGCTATGGTAACCAGACGGTGGGATTGAGGTTATCGGATGATTACCCGTGTGTTAAGCCCCTTTTTTCATTCGGGGGTGAAACATAAAAACGCAGGTATTTGCTTTTCGTTAAATTAATAACTTTTCCTATTGAGCTTTGCGAGATATTGAAGTAGGATTTGGAAAAAAACTATGTACACACAATCGTGACAATTTAAACTAATATTAATGAAAACCACGACCGTAAAATCCATGATTTTGACAGATGAGAGTAATACCGATGTCATTATTAAGATTACCATGTCTTAAAATCTTGTTATTCATGTTTTTGTTTATTTTTTATATCACTATGCTGATTCAAAGACACAGGCACTATTTTTAATATTTAACACAAAAATGATATCATAAGTCAAAGACTTATGCAGCACAGCACGTCAGGAGCTAAGCTTTCTTCAATTATCTTCTGCAGCACACGTTGAAAATATGTTCGAATCTTTAATTAAAGATGGCGGTTTCAAGAACAAATCCACTGAGCTTTCTTTAATTATTGTGTATGTGTATCACTGGATAATTTGCTTATCGTCCATGCTAATTGTGTTCTACAGTAATCTGTGGTAGGTTATGGAGCTTTTTTACTGATATATGCTTATTGTGAATGTCGTTATGTGCATTTTGTTCAAGGTTTAAAATAAATCAGTGTCTTTTAGATCCATACTTAGATGCTGCTCTTCGGCATCATTCGCTTCATGTTGTTCTTTTAGCTCAGGTATGCCAAAGCGAAAGAATTTTCGAAGCTTTTCTGGAAGTCGTTTGTTATCGAACAAAGGCAAAAATAATCGGGGGTCTGACTCAGAAGGCTTGTTCGCCCCTAGAAAAAAAAGTTTACGTAAAAGAAAGACAATTTGACAGCTGCAACAGTCATTATCAAATGTGCCAAACAAGTAAAGCGTAATAGATTACCAAATCGTTTGCAGTAAAGAATATTTAAAACACATTGAACAGTATAGCAAAAAGAGTTTACAAGTACTTTAACCCATGATAATCGATATTAAATATCGACTTTTAGTGACTTGTTTGATATTTATATAACATTGTTGTTTGTGTTACAAATCTGACGTTTGCCAACTATGCTAAGACAAATATTCATTCTTATTAATTATATTCTTACCTGATATAAAAGAAATAAGCAACCCGAAGAGAATTGACACAAAGTAACCAATCATGGAATGGTACAAATAAGATATTGAGTATACAGTGTCTTCTAACGGAGAACTGTAAATTCAGTATAAAACAATGATAATCATATAAAAATGTTTAAATTGTTTAAAAAAGGTAAGAAGAAAGTAGACAAATCATAATATCTACCTTTGCAACTGTTCCGTAGTTGTAACAACCGTCGTTGTGTAATTAAGTTGATATGATGAGTTGTATCCGTTGTGAATACATCCCGACGTATTGGTAGGCAGAATTTGTTCCAGATCGTGGTTTGGAAGATATATCAACCCCCCAATGCAAACCCATGATGCCATTGACGCACCGATCATTGCCCCTAACATGACTCCCTAGAATAAGAAAGTATGTTTATTTGCGTCGGTCTATATTACTGGTGATATTATAGTAGTTGAGTTTCGTCTATAGTGTTACTGAATCAAAGAACTTTAAAAACAATAAAAGACTGTATCTGCCAAATTTTTGACAACAGGGAATAGTTCTGTAAATGTTGTCCGGTGATGTTTACATTTTGTTCATATTTTGTCAGTTGTTTGTTTATTTTTTTATACAACAACATGACTTTGTTAATTTTTTGATTTAAACAATAAAATGAGTAACAAATGGTTTTGGTAACACCTTTTGCTCGCACAAAAAAAACAGCGATAAATACCTAGTGTGATTTTACTTGAAAACATATACAGCACACAACGTCAGTTAAAAAGTTGCGAGATGTGTCACTTGGCAAGTCACTAAACGGAAATTACGTCAATAATTGGATTAAATAAGCTTTAGTTCTACAGATTAGTCTGGTGAGTTAGTGCGTTGAATTACAGCCAAAGGGTTGCAGGGAACTGGTCGCTAGCTCGTCGATTGTGTCTTAAGCAAGGCACTTAACGGACCTTTCCTGAATCCATCTGATAAATGGGTTCTACTAAATTAAAGGAGCGCATAAATAGACGCGTCGTTATAACGCTTACTGGCCAAATGTCTTAAACCAGCGAGAATACTAATAATAAGAATTACCAAACCAAAAGTGCATTTTATGCTAAAACAAGGTGTAATAATATGTTAAGTATTTTTCATTTAATGAACGATAAGTTAATTAATCATTTAATGATAAATAGACCAAGTTGTATAGCTCACCATTGAATTCGTCCATGGCAAAAACACTCCCATAGTGAATATTGCAAGGACAGGTCCTAGAAACATACCAAACGTGCTCACAACTATCCGTACAACTGTCTTGCCAAAGAACGGAACAACGAATGCAGAAATTGCCATTAATGCTCCCAAACTAAATGCTGTTGATAAAACGGATTCACTGATGGACTAAACTACTTGGATAACTGAGGCATATTGATGAAGATTAAACTCCCACAACTCGTTTTCACCATACTTTGTCAGTTACACAGCTATTGCAACACGTTTAAATTATTTTTCTTTTTTTGCTTTGGGTAAGGTTATTAAAATTATTTTACTGTGTTACAAAATTGCGACTGGTGTATGCTATACACTGTGCACATATGTTGCTAATGGTAAGATATCTTTACAATCAGTTAAACAATGCAGTTATGACCCCATATTTTATGATACAACCAAATGTAGTTTACAACTCACCAAATACTTTGCTAGCAATCAGGTAAGTCTTTGCAGTTTGATTAGGCCGCATTGGTTTGTAGAAATCTTCCAAAAAAACGTTGGCAAGTGCGTTGATACCAGAAGATACAGTACTGCGTAAAATTGTCCCACCGGTTAGTCTGGTGGTTTAGTGCGACTACTTTCAACCGAGAGGTTGAAGATTCAAAACTGGTCGCTTGTTTCCTTTGGCAAGGCACTCAGCGGACATTGCCTGAACCTAGCAGATTAATGGGTTCTACTAAGTTAAAGAAACGTGTAATTCAAACACAACACACTGCAATAACTCCGATAACAGGACGGTGGGCGAGAGGTGATCTGATTATTGTCGACTGCTTGGGCTTTCTACTTGGACACAACCTACATTAACAAAAGTGCAGACAGCCTGGCGAATGAAAACTTTAATATGTTTCGAAATACGTATATTAAAACTCATCCATTCTTCAAGGGAAACATAAAACATTTACCTTAAAGTGCCACTGTATATCGCAGCTACAAAAATTCCCCCCATCCCAGGCATATTATGAAACACGTCCACTACCAAATATGGAACCATTTCATCAAGAACAGTTATTTGTTTTGATGCAAACGGATCGCAGTTTTTATAGTAAGCGAACATAACACAGCCGTTTAAAAGACAAAGAAGAACAAAAATTGCGTTCGTAGTTCCACCGATTACAACACACCTGAAATATAAAGTTGGAAATTAGTTATGGTATGTGCAAATCAAATGTTTTTCAACTATAATAAAGTACTTAGAATATATTTTTGATATTAAGTAAAAACATACGTTTTGTAACCAATTCGTAGCCTGCTAATATTTGGTAACCATTTAAGGTTCTTTAAAAATGATTTTAAGCATTTTTGTAAACATACCACTTTTCCTACGCATTATTATTGTAAAAAACAACGAATTTTTGGTATCTACTTGAATATTGTATTTGGAAAATGTACTATTTGTCTGGGTTTCAACGATAGTGGTTGTACGATTTGAAACGATGTATCAACAATTTTATGGATTATAATCGTTACGACGCTAAAACAGATCAATATGGATTGGCTTCGAATCACAAGAAAACAAATTTAAATTTTACTCCATTTTCTCTTTTTTTTATGTGTCACGCTCGTGACATGATAATACGGGTGTTAGTTTACTTTGGCCTTTAATTTTACAAAAAAAACAGAGGAATTCCCGTTATCGGAAAAAGATAAATTAAAATAATCCCACTTTCAGCATTTTTTTAAATTATCGCAGAAATCTCCGACTTAGAAAATAATATTTGCTTCAAATTTCGAAGAAAGTTAAAAATGTATAACATTAATCAAAAACACACAACTTTAAGAATCCAGTTTATCGCAGAAAATAATTTCAAATATAATATACATAAGCATTTATAAAATACACTCTTATTACCCATATTAAAGAGCTGGGCACTCAAATCAAAATAAATAAATAGAGAATTAAAAAAGATTTGCAAGCAGAAACATGGTTGACACTATCTAGTATTCTATTGTCTTTAGGCAGCAACAAGAAATATAATAGGTTTCAATCTATAGGCCTATACCAGTGGTTTTTAAACTTTTTCAGTCGCGCCCCCCTTGAGATTTGTGATTCATGCTCACGCCTCACCTACTCAAAAATCAAATTTACGAAAAATAGAACAATAATTTATTTGCCATTACCCTGCTTAGTGTGAAGGATGCAACTGTTTTTGGGAAACTAGTCGTATAATTCGAGGCTTTGTTGAAGTGTGTTAACGAGTTAGTGTTAACGAGAAATACGAGGTTTGACTGTCATTTAGAGCTGTTTTTCATCAATATGTCACTGTCATGCTCGCGCCCCACTTGAGAAGCGTTCACGCCCACCGAGGGGGGCGCGCCTCCCAGTTTAAGAACCCCTGGCCTATACCAATGCACTTAGTGGATCTCAATCATAATCACCACAAGTCGTGTGTCAGGTAATCTGACGGTTTGCACAGAGTAATCTGATAATTCCCATTGTGATAATGACCCGTGCGATATCTTAACGTGCGATTTTTTAAAAAGGAGGAATATAATTACTATATAATAGTCTTATATAGGTCTATACCCGAAGAGTTACACACCCGTCTATCGCTACTGGTTTTGATCAAGCCACCTTTTAGTTTCGATAAGAGGCGTTCCCAATAAAGTTATTAAGCTGCTGATTAACCAAGAGTTATCGTATACTTACTTTTTTGCTTGTTTTAAAGTTTTGCATGATAAATATCGCTGGACTAATGCCTGTGATGTACACTGTACACAGCACGAGAATATAGAAATACCAATGATGGCTGAAAAAGTTGTCATTCGCTTTCGCGGGTCAATGGAAAAACTGCAATGAATAAAAGCTAGTTGAAGTTGGAAATAGTTTGTTATATGGTGATCTTTACATACAGCTTGCAAATATTTGTTTAAAAAACAGGTAGTCCAAACAAAAAATGCGTTAATTTAGTACAACTTCACCTCACAACATTGTAATAGGCCTATGCGCATACCACTTGGCAGGCATCTCTTGGACCTGGTGGGAAGAATGGGTTGCACTTAACCACAGAATTATTAGGTTAGACCGGGTGTCGGCAACCATTTGCACTTAAACAGCCATTTAACCGATATTCTACAAAATAGCAATCATTGGGAGCGGAATAACTAATAATACTTTCTACAACACTGTGTGAGATAAAAGCGTAAGTGTTTTTCTGTTTAAACTTGTTCCGCGGTCGCTTCAGCAGAAATAAAATTAATAAGAGCCGCATGTATCTAAGAATAAAAGAGCCGCATGTATTTACGGTAACGCAGGTTGCCGATCCCTGTGCTAGAAGCATGAACTCCCACTTTGCTAAGATATGCAAAACCAACCATTTATCTTCGTTTACTCACTCGAACAAATTCATTCTTCCACCAGCCACCAAAGCATCGTTAACATTTCCCCAACCACCAACTAATATTGTGGTTTTGATTTGTAGAACTACAACCCCAATGAGAATAAACACTGCTTGTATGACATCATTCCACACAACAGCCTTCATGCCACCCTGTGAAAATTGCAGCTTTAATATATTTTGTACAATTTAAAAGTTTTAGCCTGGCTGTGTAGAACGATTTACTGGGCAAAAATAACTTTCTCAACTCGGTAGAGCAGTTACCTTAATATACTTAAATGCGGTCATGCCATTTTACAGAAATAAATAAAAATAAATCGACTTCAATTCATCGCGAAATCATGTGTGTTTGTGTATGCGTTATTTAGTGCTTGCCTATAATGACAACAGTATATGGTTTTAGAATGTATATAAACATAAACAAATAAAGGTTATAATTTACGTTTAGCTTGTAATTTGCCAGCATGTAACCGGGGTTCGGTATTCACAAATACAGAGATCTATAGTTTTCGCTTTGACAATGTCATATTTTCTGTTCATAAAATGCTCAATTTTAACTTAGTCTAATTCAAATATCACAATGCCTCATTACACTACAATCAAAATACAAATGGCCTAACAAATAATAATTTTACTAATGAAAAGGCAATGTAACTTTCATCCATAATATAAATCGATTCGCTGCTTACCACTGTTGTATACAGTGTACAAACTAAACTCGTAGACGCAATTGACCATTGGAGTTTTAATGGAGTTACTGCAGATAACGCGAGAGATGGTACAAATATCGTCACTCCGGTGTAAACAACCTGTAAAAAAAAGTTTGTTAAAGTAGTGTGTCTACGGTTTGTTTAGTGTGACACATTGTTTTGTCCCCTTTCTTCTTCAATAGCGTGCCATGTTGTTCCGTTATTTCCCAGCAGTTATTCAGTTTGATTTTTTAACTAATTTTGTTACAAATACAAGAAAAGAGGACATAATTATGAAAAATACTCAAAAACAATTCCATGTCTTATCTAAATATATCAAAAGAGTTATGACATCAAGTAAAAACAAGCAAAGGCTTCAATATGTAGCGCGCACGGGGGCTTGCCTGTTTCCTTGTGTGTTTATGTATACAGTGTTGTGATGATCCGAGTTACATCATCAAAATAACTTGACTTAACCAGTCAATCTGATTTGTAAAACTACTCTGATTTGTAAAAATATATATATATATATATCTTTTAAATACCTTTCTACACCTTTTATACACTTTTTACAACACCTTTTTATATAATTCCAATACACTCTTTTATGTCTTTTGCTAGTAGGCTAACCTTTTTATTTTCACGTAGTTCACACCATTTGCACACACACGATTTTATCTCTTGGGGAATTTAAGGGACTAACGCTCGGTGCTGTGCTAATTTACGTGCTTGTGATGTCAACGGATTGGAGTTTTTAAAATCCGTTTTCTCTTTGCTGACAAACTGTTAAGACTTAATTTTAATAGCTGATTTTTTTATTAGTCTTATATGTGTTTTGCAAATAGTAGTGTTTTTATAAAGCGAAAACGTTGCAAGCCCTTGTAAAGGTCCAACGGTAGGCCTTAAGACAGCGTCCTAAAACACCTTAGGAATTCTGTAAGAAATATATTTAAAAACCGATACTTACGAACGTTCCGATTACGAAGGCGGAAGTTAATTTCCGAACACTGGTGTTAAATCGAAGTTCCAAATACTGAATGAGATGTAAAAGGATTAATGTAACACTATCGTTTGTTTATTATAAATTGTGAGAGCAAAGAAATGTCGTTTAAATCTGAATAATTAAACATTGCTAAATTAGATTATGTTTGTTACCGCAGTTTTTATGCTGTATCAGCGTGAGATTTTGGTTTTGATTTAACGAAAATAGGATATTAATGTGTTATGGGAAAACATTGGGAAAACGTAAGGAGTTTAATTATTCTTGAAAACGTAAGGAGCATTATCACACGTGATTGGGAAAACGTAAGGAGCATTATCACACGGGCATTAGTCATATTACCCCGCGAATTCGTAAATTCGCGCCTACTGTTGGGTTATTGAAGATATTGTTGTATATGTTTGAATGGGACGTTCCTTTAGTTTTACAACCCAATAATTTACTAGGTTCAGGCAATGTCCACTAAGACACAACTTACTAGTTAGGGACAAGTTTGTACTCTGCAACCCTGCGGTTTAAAGAGCAAATCAATATAATCCAAAATATTTGGCCGTAAATAAAAATGTGTCCTGTTTTAATTCACCAAACAATTAATGGTCACTATTTAAATGCTAACGCTGTTGTAATTTATAAATACCAAATTTATACTTCACGTTAAGCAAAAAATCAAACAAAGTAACGTGAAGAAATCGGCACCAGCGGTGACCCCGTATATAGTATATACTACACAGCTTTCTTACTTGGTATACCGACTTGAGCTGCAAGCGAAAGAATAGCGGTACAAAGTAGAAGTAAGAAACAGCTGTTGGCACGAGCATGGCTGGTACGACCCAAAAAGCCACCACACCGTATAGGTACAACTCATTCGGAAACGATATCACTGTAATCGCCGATACAAAAGTAACTGACAAGGATAAGCCAACGGGCCACTGTAAAATAAAATATCAAGAAAGTTTTATTTGTAAGATGATTAAGGTTGCTGGTATTATGTGAAACTTGGTTTTGTGCTATCTTCTTAACGGTGATTGTAAAAAAAAACTCCTCAGTATTTGTACTACATGAAATGCTATCACAGATGCATCGCACAAAAGCAATGTCTGGCGCTGTACAAAGTAGTTCTTTATAATATCTTTGTATGTTGGGGATAACGGTTGCTGGTGCACGATAGGATAGGATACGATATTCCCGTGAATAGGAAAAACCAAGTGCGTTAACACACACGGACATTTGTCAGATTACCTCGCGCTCACCGTTGGGTTACCGGAGCTATATATTGCAGTGTGTTTTGTATGATTTACACGTTCCTTTAATTTGGTAGAACCCAAATGTCATTTTATAGTACGTGCTATAAAAAAGATTCACAGTTGGAATTGGAAAAAAGGCCTGAAACAAATTCTGGAACAATCAGCTGCCACATTTATAGTATTTTCACAAAACAGATTAACTTGAATTAACCCAAATAATTTGTAAAAAGACTTTGGCCAAGTCAAGTTATTATGACGATCTAACTTGAACCATCACAACACTGCATTTAAGTAATTCGAAGTATTACTGAATAACTACTCACTGGAGATAAACGTCTATTTCCGAAGTAATAGTTTTCTGTCGAGGTGTCTTGTCTATCCTTGTAGGCATAGTACACCCCGACCCCGAGAGATGATACCAAACTCACTGTGGGAAGTAGGTAGATGTAAGACGACACCCAGGTTACATTTGATATTAAATTTTGTGGACCTGTGCAGGTCAGTTTATGGGGAATTTTTATTCCCGTTTATAATTTAGTTATTACTAGTATTCACTAAAATCAAATGCATAATTAAAACGTACCTGCAAAAACTATAAAGTCAATTATTCCGAATGTCTTTGTGTCATGCTGCATTATAAACCTTAATGAAGCAATTTGTATATTTCTAAAATGGTAGAATCTATAAACAATATAAAACTACTGGTAAATTTATGCCGTTAAAATTAAATTACCTATAAAGGACATTAATGTACTTTAAGCGTATGTTCCTTTAGTTTTGGTTTTTAAAGCAAATAAACTACACTAAAAACCAATTAGCAAACCAATAACGATAACTGTCGTACGTATCTTAGATTGACACCAATGCTCGTATTCAACTCGTAATCTTAAAATAAACAAAACAATCGCTTAAAAACAGTGTAAGATCTTTAAATATCTTTTCCTCCGGTTGGCACCAGCTGGTTGATTTCAGAACCTTTATTATGCACTTTTAATATTTTTGATCCAGTTAAAAAGGTTCAATTCGGTTGATAAATTAATACGTTTTTAATTATCGTCCTACACCCCAGGAATAAAAATGAGAAATATAATAGTATATTATGAATTAACTAAAAAAATTTCACTTGAAATAACCGACTAGAAAAATAATTTTAAAGAACAAAATTCCTAATTGTGCTGTCAAAGCTGCTAGAGCCACTGCACATACCGCATGCATCCCTGACGTTATGCTGCATTGAATATCGCGTGTAGGAGGCAGCTATTTCCTAGAAACTGACCTCCCGTCGCGGTTATCTCATTCTAAGGGTTTAAACGCACGTTCGGCTTCTGTTAAGCTTAAGTTAATCACGTGTTAAATTTACTAACTGTACCAAATTTTATTAAACAAAATACACCTTCAAGTGTTTGGCAAACACATCCTACAAAAATCGGACAACTGACCGCGTCATACGTTTTCTTGATTTTGCTAAATTTCACTGCTTGAAAATTTTTAAACAGGATAATGCTAATATAGGAATTAACCTTTTATAGGAAACTTGCACGCAATGTTTTGTGCGACGAACCATAAACCAAAAGCTAGTCTTTGTTTTGCGTTTTGATTTTGCTACTGTAGAAATTCACAAGACTTAGTTATATATATATAACAAACTTGCAATAAAATGCGATAGACACAACCGAAATAAACTGGTGGTCGACAATGTGGAGTTGTACTGTATTCAAATCATTGTTTGTGTAATGATGCTTGATGGTGTAAAACGCATCGAAAATGCACTACTCGTGTCTGATTTATCACCACTTTATTATAATTAAGTATTCCGTATACGCCTCATCCGCTGCTAAGCCACAACGGCGGGAACAAGTAATATTTCTTACAGTTGATATGGCAGACACATTAATATCAGCGGAATTTAACATGCTGTCTGAATATATTTAAATTTTCAGTATCCGACAATTACTTAACATTTCGGCAAATAGTTTTTGCAACATACCTACAAATATCATATTGCCATTGTTAAGTTGTACTTCGTTTCATAGATAGTCGGGGGAATGTAACATGATACATTTTAAACGACATTTTATGGTAGTCTTGCTTGGAGCATTTAACGTGCCAGGATAATCTGCCGAATAAGCCTATATGGCGCTTTAAGTCTTAAGACGAAATAGTTTCAGGCCTCTTTTTCAAGTAACCGTTTGCAGCAACGATAATAAGCCAGTGCACATGCTTGTCTTCGTCGTATTACTTTCATTTCTCTGAAAAATGTTTCTTTTACATTTTCATATACATGTAAAATATCAAATTCAGATAAGTGATAAATTCAAACGGGTAACAAAGAAAACAATAGAATCGTTTGGTTTTAAACAATTGTGGTCACTAAAGATAAAAACTATCATGCAAACGTGGGAAAGCACTTAACTTAAACGGATGTTGTTCTACCGTGTGGAATGAACTGAATCGTTTAAGCTGTGTACATAAAACAATCTTTGCCGTTGAAGAATTTTATTGTTTGAGTTTGAAGTTTTTTCTTTTATTGAAAATGACATTTCAAAAATTTCATATTTTTACTGAAACAGGTCAGATATTAAAATATTGTCAATCAACTGTCTTTATAATGAGCTCATTGCAAGCTCGATACTAAAACAAACTATATTTATTTGTCGCCGCATTATAAACACTATATACTTACTACCTTGTATATTGCACTGCTTTTCCCATGCCACATGTGTTCGTCTTAGCGTAATGTACGCGACCAACTAAACAGCATTTTCGTCCCATATTATTCTGTGAATCAGTGTTTTAACATTAATACATTAACTCGTATTGTTAAAAGTTATTAAAACAAAGAAAAAAGGAAATAAAACTATTTTTTCCAGAAATAAATTAATCCAGTTTATAAATATGACTACAGTGCATTGTATTTTTTTAATTTATTAAGGGTTAACCTTATTTTTGAGGCGGGCCCAATGTTGGCGACGTTTTTTATGATTCAATCTCCGATTCTTTCCCGTGCTGCTTGCATTTTCTGTGCTTACATTATAATTCTCGTGTGCCTTGGCATTCTTCTTAATAAACAGTTTTCTATCCTCTTTTAAGCTTTCTTTGGCATTTTTGCGAAGCTCTTGGGTAATTACATCCTTGGTGGTCGGAATATATTCTTCTATGTCACCACTTTCCTCTATGTCGTCATCGTTCGCCCCCATGACGTCACTTTCTTCTATGTCGTCATCGTTCGCCCCCATGACGTCACTTTCTTCTATATCATCATCGTTCGCCCCCATGACGTCACTTTCTTCTATGTCATCATTGTTCGCCCCCATGACGTCACTGTCTTCTATGTCATCATCGTTCGCCCCCATGACGTCACTTTCTTCTATGTCAGTTTTTTCAATTCCAAATACATTTTCCTTAATGTCTGAACTGATATTATCTCCGGACAAATTGTAGTTTGGTATAGTTTGAAAATCATCAGCTTTTGTTCTGTTGAAAAATAGATTTTGACAGGGAAAGTGTCGCAAATAGATCTGAGTTATAGACTACTTTGTAAAAAAACATGATCTTAAATCGGAAATATTTGCTTTGTTTACATATGTTGTGATAACATAATTTTTTGTAACAATCTTGAAGAATCGCTTAATGTTATCTTGCCTGCCAAAGTTGGCACTTCGAACAGCCATTCTCTCCAGGAAACATCTGTAATGAGGTTTGCCCTCTACGTCACAACACACGTGATGCGTTGTCTGACATAGCACTTGTTGCTGTTCTCGTAACTGATACAAAGAATTCGAAATAATTTGATTAGTTTGTATATTGTTAGAATTTTCTTGTTATTTTCCGATTTTGGGTTATTTACATAAAAAACTCGACGTTGGAGAAATTTTATTTAAAATGTTGAGGTGTCGTAAATATTCAAACCTGAACTTGAAAGCAAGACAAACTATAGCGGCCGTGCAACCTACAGCAATAGTCGAAGTTGATTCCAGTGTTTAAATGTATGCCATCAATCTGCAAATATTTAGTTTCATTGAATGTTTAAAAAGGAATCATACAAAGGGTTCTATGTGAGACTTAAGCCTCATGTTTACATTACTGCACATGACTAGAGCTATAATATTTAAAAAAGTCGACACGATTGTAGTTTTAACGTGGTATTTGACTAAAGCATCATAATCCGAGCGATTAGGTCAGCTGTGGCGTGTCGGGTTGTCAGCCAAAAAAACGTGGATCGAAATCAGGCGATTTTGTGTATTTGTAAAGGTAACGAGGACCTAGCTTTTAATCGGCTGAACAAAAAATATTGACATCTCTTTAAATCATACAACACGCTGCAATGTATTCGAAAATACTTCTTGTGGATGCAAATTACCTTTACCATCACCGTTTTATAACTTCATCATCTGTATCTCACTCACGGGATAAACAAAAATATATTACGCAATTTTATCTAATCGTTAATGTACGAGAATACTGTACTGTCTTAATTAAATCAAGGAATTCTTTAACTTTACATTTTATTTATGGCACAATAGTATCTTCTGCATGGCCAAATTGATTCAAATCCATACGAGTTGAGCTATAAGCGTTTTGCTTATTATAAAAAGCTTCATAACTATTAGAATAAAGATACGATTTAATTCTTTTAAACGGACTGATAAGTTCCGCTTATATGGTTATGTTGTTTGTAATTATAAAGCTGAATAATTTATACGAATGTACAATTGTAGGTTATACCTCTACTAATAGATTTTTGGTGAATTTCTCAGCGTGAAATATTGCAAGTTTGACGCAAATCTTGTCCACCAGCGCTTGTGTTGGCACGGCACTACATATCATGTAAATAGTATTAAATGATAACGTATAAGTATGCCCGATGCACTAAAGTAGTACAAGTATACCAGGTGGTGCACTAAAGTAAAATTAACTGTCAAATGAACACATTCTGAGATAGCTCTAGCAACCAAACGATACATGTGGTTATGAAGTGACATCTTCCATGAATGGGACAAGTTGTGCAATCAGAATGAAATACACATTGTTTTTTTGGTCAAATTATTGTTAAATTGATTACAATCTGTCACTGCTACACTTTGCAAAGAACCCACTTTACCGAAACTTTGACACTCTGTACAAAGGCCAATTTCGAGATATCTCCACGATGTTCATAAACATTAGATCGCATCCAATAACCAACATTTACGTTGCGTCTTTCGAAGTAGTAGTTCTGGTAACCGGAGAGCTGTCAGGTTTGTACCGCTCAAAACAAAGGTATCGTTGTGATGATAACGAATAACAACACGCGTGCCTTCGGTCGGGGTCACGTCGTAACTCTGCTTCACAGAAATTATCAAGAACAAAACGGCGCTGGTGGAAGATAAGTGAAGTTAAAAGTACAACGCTATTAATTATTATATAATGAGGTACATAATACTCTAAACAAGATGGAAAGGTGTATCCTCATGTAAATGTAAATGTAGATGTATAACGCTTAGGGCGATGTTTTTAGTAATTACATTTTCCGCTGTAATTCAATGGCGCATAAGGTTATGGTAAATAACCTTAATAACGACACACAAGTAAGGCACAAATAAACACATGCAATGAATTTACTTACGTTTGCATTTATACATGCTCTCAGCACTACATCGGCAACATCCAACAAACAGCACGACTGTCTTGCGTTGTTGTATTCCAGTGCCATTCTGTATCGACGAATGAACCAATCAGAAAGCTCGTTTGCCTCGCCAATCGGCTGTTTGGATAATTCATTTGAGCGAAATGGCAAAAACGACACTGTATTCCTGTCGTATTGCCACCATCACTAAAATATTTACTTGATGAATCATTCACTCATTGATCACTTCGTGACATCGATATCAAATGCTTATAAAGTATATGCAGTCATTAGATTCGTGAATCTGCCATAAAACAGCCGAAGACTGTTGTTAAGAAAAACTAGGTTTCGGAACCAGCATGACTGTATAGAGATTTTTTATCAAAACATATGCAGTCATTCAGCGCCCTAATTAAACCGAGTTCCCGAGAACACCCATAAACTCAGCCACACACAAAAAGGAAGTAAAAATATCCAAAGATGGTTAAATTTTTGGCTAGAGTGTAATGAATATGTAGTGGGGATGTTTTAGTCGTATTTCAAAAATCAATTTTTCAAATCTTTATTAAATACGTAATTAGAATTTTTAAAGGTTAACACATTGTAACCTGATTATTGTTTTTAACTTCGACAATGAATAATACACGACGTCACAAGCGTTAAAAACAAATCAATCTTCGCTGAAGCCGA
>CH002076.1:654593-687448 GCA_000149265.1 Ciona savignyi | reverse complement strand
TTTTGTGGTCTGCACACGAATCCTCTTCTCATGTTTAGGTCCAGTGGTAGCGGGAACTCCGATTATTTGTAAGTCTGCAAAATTAAACTATAAATGTAACAATTGCGTATACACAGGTTCAGAGCTATCATTATTTGTTCATAAAAGCAACATAATATTTGAAACGATTGGGCGATGAAGCAATAGCTGTATCAACCTTGGGGTTTGTGAGGATGATGCAATCGCTATACCGCAATTACCGCACATTTATAAACATTGCGCTCTTTACAACGGTGCTTCGAATGGTTTTACAGGTTTTATTAGATTAACAGTCTATAGTAAAAGTTGCGAAACCTTTTGTACTGTTGTGTGATTCCACCGACCAGTTGCTTAGTAAAATTACCAAAACGTAGAAGAGATTCATTGTCTGTGTTTTAAATGTTGTCCCAGAACCCACATAATATATCCAAAAATTTAAATTGTGCCTGTCCAATATATTTCTATTACACCAAGAATATCGAAAACGTTACACCAATCTAAAACGGATATAAACTGATTATAATATCGGATATAAACTGATGCTGTCGTTAATACCTTACTGTCCTGTATCCTTTTTCTACATTTCATTAAAATAAATTTAAAGATATTAAAAGCGTATGCACGGCGAATAGCGAATAACCGTATGTATGCATTCTATTCATATTTCAATTTGAATAAGGAAAGCCAAATCTATTTGCGTCTCCCGGAAATTGAACCGACTATTGACATTCACTCATTTTAAATACTTGGCGTGCAATCTTATAGTATTACGGTGTTACGACTCAATTTTTGCAGACATGACATTTATTAACTTTTACAAGAAATATAATAGGTCCATTGATTACCCAACTAGTCATAATTACATATATAACATATACATACATTGGGTAAATCGTGGCTTTTTAAAGTTGATACTGATGGGTCACCGAGATATTAATACAAACTTGACATGAACTGTTAAATTAACATGGAGCATTAAAGAAGACTGATCAATAGTTTAAGTGGGCTTCAGTAGTGATTTCTTCATAAACCAGTTGAAGAAGGGTATGGGTCGCGACCATCTTTTTATTCGTATTATAATACTCTCTGTTAAACTAATTTAGTTTTAAGTACCGATCTGCTTTATACACGTGATAACAGAATAAAGAAATGCTTGGGTAATATTTATATATGTTGAGTGATTTCTCGTGCTGAACTGTTTTTTTATGGGGGAATTGTGTTTTCATAAATTAATCTACTTTCGTTAAAGTTTGAGTAAATAAAGCTTTGCAGTCTCGAAATATAGGCCCCGCAAAAGACTGAAAATGCAAAATAACGGATTATTTCTTTAAAAATCTTGGTCTATCGGAAATTTCCCTGGGTTATCTGTAAAATGAAGGGTAGATGCAAATTAAGGACATTCAATTCTGCAATTCTGATAAATCTGAAAGTTTCAGTCTGATTCGATCCCAAACAGCTGGCGACTGCGCATCCGCGTCACAAGCATCAAACAAAAAGAGAAAGGAAAACCAGTGTTAACCACTTGTTGACCACCACTATTTTTACCAAAGTATAAAACGCTCGTTTCTGTGAGTTAGTTGATCGGTCCATTTATAGTTTTAGTTGGTATGTTTTGGAGTTAGAGGTGATTGTTAAAATGTATATGACGTGTTTGGCTCTTGTTCAGTCACAATTTGGAAAATATTGTTTTCATTTCTTCAGTGGGGTAAATTCACGATAATTTAATTTTACATAATATATTTTCTAAAAACCCGTCATTTACAACACTTTTCGCCCCCCCCCCCACCATCACGTGTTATTTTCAAATAAATTCATGAAGTTTGGATAATGCCGCATTATTTTAATCCCTGCCAGCACTTAGTCTGGAAGTTACAAATTCGTTGCTCCACACGCGAAAGTGACATGGGGAATTCCAAAAAATATATACCCATCTAAGAAAGACAAGATGTCCAGACATAAAAGTGAGACTCTTAATGCAGCAAATAATTTTATTATACAGGCTTACACCATTGTACATGATATATATTAGAGCCATTGTAATCCGCAAGTAATGTGGAAATTGCAAATGGACCTTATTTCACATGTGGCTGCCCATTTTATTATACAAGTTTCCCCAAAGTAGAGGAATCGGGAACATATGTGCGGTAGCTCGCTTTGAACCCGGGGTGATTATTTCTTCCATTCGTTTTCAATTCAACGGTTAGTACATTGCGGCCATTAATACAGAATGTATAGTGGTGATATCCAGAAAGCGTGATAAGTCGAGGACTTGCACTAGTAGGTCCGTTGTAGATCTAAATTGTTAAATTTTGTTTTTAAAATTTGCTTCTATGTAATATAGGTATGTAATTACCAAAAAATTAATGTCAAAGATTATAACACAAAACATTGTCGTTCACTTAGTAACCTACTGTAGTCCTACAACCGCGTTTGTTTAAACATTAGATTGCAGGTCATAAATCCATTTAAACAGCAACATAAATGAAACCTATGAAAATGGCAGATAAAAATATTTAAAGCTTTACACGTGGCCTATATATTTGGCTTATTCCTTTAGCGTATTTTTATCCTGAGAAAAATAGAAGTAACCAGGAAAATAGCAGAGATATTGTAAAATTATATTAAAAAACCATTACCATTACCTTAAAAGTATCCCGAAACCTCCTTTCGAGATGTATAGCCAGAATGCAGAATCTAACCCGCTTTCCGATCGTCGCTCTTATCACCCATGTACATCGTAGATTTGATGAGTAGTTCCCAATCATCCAGTTCGGACTGGTAATGTAACCCGTTGTTGAGTTGGCTGTGAGTCGTCCACCGCAGGCCGACGACTGACGAGTGCCTAAAAATTAAATTAGCAGAAATGTTACGAACCAGGATAATAAAGTTAATCAAGAGTACTTTTTTATAAACCGATACGTGCCGTCAGAACATTGTCAAAAAGAGTCGAAATGTCATTCTATTACCGCCAGTCGGACTATGTATAATTTGATCGATTATTTGAATTGCAACGAAATCAAACAATCATTGTAAAGTATATCAGCCCCCTTACCGAAAAATAAAGAAAATGGTGTTAGCCAGCGTGCGTATCAAACTATATTCTGCCAGGTTTAGTATAAAGCTATGCTACGATCGGGCTTTACCTCCAAGGACTTCATAGAACGCTCGGAAGCCTCGCCCCCTTGTCACATGGTCACTGGTGAATTGAAAACTGATAACGTCATTGCTTGAGATGTATTGGTAATACTGTGCATGTTCGATTCCTGTAAGCACTGCTACTTTTGTAGAGGTTCGTGTGTTTCCGTCTCGTACCTATCAAACAAGGTAATATAGAATAAATACAATGCCGAGACAAATCAGTGTTGTATTCACCCGAGTCGATGACTTAGTAGTAGACTTAATTATGCTTAACAACGACGTAAAGTAGAGTTTAAAAGCCTTAATACGATAGAAAATGAAACTCGTATTCCCGTAAATTAAAAAAATTATGCAACGTTATAACACGGGCAATCAAGTCAGACCACAACGGAGCTATAACAGACTCAGCTATCCGGCCGGAATGCTTACTAAGCTGATGGCTTAGAAATCAATAAGTTTACTCGAAGAAGTTGTGGTTTGAAAATGTGGATAATCAAACACTATTTAAATTTTTATATACAATACATTTGAATTGTAATGAAAACATTCCCAAATATTCGTTTATTTATTAAGAAATGGAATACCTTTTTACAGACCGCCCTATAATAAACAAAGTGAACCATTGTAGACATAACGGCAGTATGTATGTGGTCTCGCCAGAGAACATTCTTTAAATCTTCCCCCTAGAAGTCGTATTGAAATCCGCTTTGCTTACCACTATAAAATCTTTGCCCGTCTGCAGACCAATGTAACCAAACCAGAGTTTGACTTGTCGCCCAACCGGTGCAGTTATCACATACAAACAGTCGTGGTAAGAGTAGTAGCCATTCGGGAAATTCGGCGAGGTAATATTTCCATGGCCTACCAAGGGCGCTTCGTAGTTGAAATCGCAATTACCTGTTTCCAAATTCAAAAATCGCAGTTAATAATTTGAACAATGCCACCCGAACCCAATATTACCTTCAGCAAACGTCTGTCGGTATATGTTGGCATAACGCTTCGGAACTGAAAAACAAAACAAAAGTATACTCTGTATGTGTTCATAGTAAACTCCCCAGCATCTTAATTTGCAAAGCTCCATACTAACCCAATCTGTATGACAACAAAAAGCCTTTGGAGCCCACACTCGCATCTGACCTAAAGCGAATCATTGCCTTATCCGTAGATGATGTCACTCGAATGGGCCTTGTGAACCTTGTGCCATTACCACTCATTATAAGCAATAGTGTCGAACCGAAATTAACCCCATCGTATATCTAAAATGTATGGTTCGTGTCATAGAAAAAAGTATTACCACATTCACATACAAGATTAGAATGATCTTTAAGTGTTTCTGGGTTTCAATATGACTAAACTAACTTAGTATATATATGTATAATATATACGCTATTATTTCGAAAAAAACATTTATGCTTTTTACCTCTAAAGTTAATATATTTAACACATGTCATCGGGCACATACCATAAGAGCATCACAGCAGCCCTCTATCCGGTAAGCGTACAGTGATATTTCTACAACGCTTAGTTGAGGAGCAGATATCACCCATGTACAGTACAGAGTGTTGTTGTAATTAGCGGTTGGCCAACCAGGTAAAGAGAGAAAGGTTCTTTCCCTGGAGGCTGTGAGATACCTCCCGCAGGACGGGATGCTGTTGGGTGGAACTGTATAGGAGCGACATTTAGTTTTACATACACTTAACTTATAAATTGAAGAGCAGGATATGGGAATAACTTTAATGTTAAACACTTGCTTTATACCGTAAGAAGGAGTTTGTAGTGAAATCTATAAATAGCAAGGCATTTCGTTCCAAATGTATACGGCTTTATTTTATCAGAACAACTCATATTAAAATTTTTAAAACTTGCATTAAAATCAATTTAAAATCTCCATTAAAAATAAACTTTTGTGATACATGTTTACTTCAAAGCAAAATAAAATAGATAATTAGATGAATGGATGTACTGGTCGCAGTCAAGTTGTCGGGGCTATTACAGCTGTATATTTTGTTGTATATTTAATAAAGTTTATCGGAAATCAATTTGGTTAAACTGGGTCCAGACAACGTCCGCCAAGTGACGAGGTAATGAGAAAGATAAAAAAGATCACCGAAGCCTTCGGTCATTTCTCAAACACCGTGCAGCCTAAAAGGATTCAGAATCTCCTAATAATCCATTAAGTATTACAGTGATTTCATGGGCTGTTTTAGTGAAGTTGTGGATTGGTATTTGTTCACCGCTTTTGTGTTGGTCATGTGATTATTTTGTAGATAGGACGCATAGAACAATGGTAAAATATTCTTATTACCAACCTAATTTATACTGGAACTGAAAACCTTTAGCTGCAACAGAGTGGTCGCTTGTAAATGTAATGTAAAGCCCATTAAAATTGGAGGCAAAATTAAAGGTGGTTCGAATTTTTCCCCGCATGCCGTGTAGCACCTCGCCACTTGAAGTTACACCATCGCGTACCTATCGTGGTTAAATTTGTAGTTATAAAAAAATTCTACAACAAATTAACAAAAAAACGGTTCTTTTTTTAGCATTAATTCATAATTTTGCGAACAAAGATGTGATAAATAATGAGGTATAAATCGTACCACGAGACAATGCAAAATAAAATTTGAACTATAACCAATTAACTGTGGCCCCAGCAAAAATCATAAAATGAGAAAAGCAGCTCCTTTGCCCAATTATCCCAATATAGATATTTTTTTCTGAAACATCCGTTTCAGTCGGAACGAAAACATTGTACTAATAAACAAAAATTACATCAACTTTTGATTAAATTTTTATATTTTTAGTATAAATTGATATTAAATATTTTTTTAAATTTCTACAGTCAAATATCATGTCCTCAGTAAATTATGGCGAAATACTGCGTTATTTACTGCAAGACGTTTTGGACTTTTACCTTTAAAACGATTTAAACGTTAAACAAAATATGACCACAAATTATCATATCTTACCTCGATGTAGTCACAACATGCCTCCGTTGCAATCGATGAGAATTGTACCTCAACTTGGCGACCAAGAATTGATGGCCGAATGATCCAGGTACATTGTAGATTATTCGGATAATTGTTTGGCCAGTTCGGGGTTGAAACAATTTCTGAATTTGCTACCAATGCGGTTAAATTAGCAGAACACTGCGCATAACCAGTACCTGATAAAAAGAAACAAAGTTTAGTTTATTATGAAGATCAAACAATTTAAAACCTAGATCATATCTTACCGAACAACGTTGCTAAGCAGAAGAATGCGATTCGAAAATTCATCTTCAGTTGTATGCCAATCCTGTTGGATTGCAAACATTTATATGGATTGCAAAAACGCCGCGGGTCAGGTCTCAAGCAGTGCTTAGGCGAATGTCATAAATAAGTAGATATCTCTAAAAAAAGTTGTTTTAACAATTTAATTTGATGAGTTTATTTAATTTGATGAGTTTAAAAATTGAAGATTTTATTTCCCATAAACTTCATAGTTTTCATCCATTTCTACTTTCCGTCATTGCCACTGTTATTTTGTACCCCATTTATTTTGGTTATTGTAATACATTTGCCAAAGTAAGAACCGATTCGCGTTGCCCCGGGCGCATCTCAATAAAAAAATGTATGATTGACTGACTGACTTTCCAACAGATCAAAAAATCCATAAATTTTTTCTGTAATTTTCCACTACCTTTGACTTACCATGAGTCACTGGCAGGTAGGTCACTAAAATTAATAAATACCTTTCTTTTTAAACTGTACAAACATTCATCGCTAATTGCAAAATTCCAAGCACTATAAAAAATCTAGATCTTTATTTAAATGAGTAGATATTCTACCATAAAATTTCTTTGCATAAACCAAGATCAAACTTTAAAATCAATTTAATTGATTTAAGACAACCGAAACGAGAAAATAAAAACAAAAACGAACTGTTAAATAAAAAATACAATACATAATATTAATGTGTTTATTATTACTTACTTTTCTGTAATAACAACGGAAAATTTTTAATAACAACGGAAAAATTGTGAAAAGCATATCCTACTTGCAAGGGGAAAGATGTCTGCAGATTTTGAATAATAGCCGGCAGCAGTTTCGTGACAAACAACAGATTGTTTTACGAAATTTTCCATTCGGTTTTGCCACAGATTTAGAAAAAAAGTTTAAGAAAGTGGCTGGTTTATTTAACACCAGTCTGAACATAACATAGGATATGAGGATAAGATATTCATGTTTATCCCCGTGAATGGGAAAAGCAAAGGGGTTACCACACGAGCAATAGTCAGATCACCACGCGCCCACCGTAGGGTTACCGGAGCTATTGCAATGTGTTGTATATGATAGACACGTTTCTTCAATTTGATAAAACCCATTAATCCGCTGGGTTCGGGCAATATCCGTAAACTGCCTTGCCCAAGGACACAACCGACTATCTAGCGACCAGATTCGCACCTGCAACCTTTCGATTGAAATGCGACGTACTTATAACCGCTGGACCAACCGACCGGAGATACCAAAATATTCCCTACAATCTAGTTTTTTTCCGAATTAACTGGAAAACATTGTAGTAGGATATTTATCAGTTTTTTTCTCCATGAATGGAAAAGCACAAGAGCGTTACCACACAGGCAATCGGTAAATGAGCTAACTTCAAATTACCGGTGATACATAACCAAATAATCTAGGAATTTCGGCGACGTACGACTATAAATCTAAAAAACGAAGCAGGAAAGAAGCGCGGAATATTGTTTGCAATAAAGAAACCTAATTTGTTTATAGTGTATTGGCTCAATAGCACGTACCGAACACACACGCACGGAAGAGAAATATACTAGAAACAAAGTAAACTAGAGGTCTTATTTTATCAAGAGTGACAACTCTAAATTTCCAGAAATCAAGAGTGATCATTAAATTCAAAATCAAATGGTCTTGTGTTTTTTGCAACTTTTTAGGTGTAGTCGCTTACAGTTTTGTGAAAGCGTGTTAGTAGTATTGGTACAACGCCAATTTTTCGAAAAAATATTAAGATTCCCCAGAAAAAATAAAGGTCCAAAAAAAGGTAAAAGCAGTAAGATTTTCTGGCGTAAAACACAATTGAAATATAAAATTAAATATAAACAAATTATTTATTAAATCCGTAATACCGTGAAAATGAAAAAAAAACAATAAAGCGAAAGAATAAAAATCTGGAACAGAAATTCGTGGAATTTGAAACATAACGCGTATATTAAATGCAGAAGTAAAATACCTAAATACCTAATAATACACGGTTTAGGTATTGGAATATACACTGAAAAATTGTCAAAGCTAAAAGCGAGGAGTTGTAATGTTGTGGCATTTTTTTCTGGGAGAGATCAATAAAAAAGCTCTTAATCAATTCATCAAAAACTGATCAAAAAAGTCTGAAAATGGGATTGATCTTGGTAGTTTTTTTTCCGAAACAGGCACCTCCGTCGGGTTACAACAATATGATTGCATATGTATTTATATATATAGGGAGTGAGGCGGTCCGTTTAAATACCAGGGGACTTTTCCCTGAATGTGTGTGAGAAAGGCACGCCTCTTGGAAAATAAAGGATCTCCGAACCATTAAGATTCAAGAAAGCAAAAACAAATTGCGTCAGTGCGATCAGTGCTGGACAGGCAACCAGGTCTGTGTGGTGCTGATAGAGATGAAGACACATTCAATTCTTGACAAGGTGGTATATGTGGTGTTGCGCGCCGTGCTCCGATGTAGAAACCTCAAACACAAATGCAAGACAAAGCAACGTCTCCTGCGTGTCACGATTGGAGATGACCTGAAGGGAACACGAAGCTGTTATTCATATATAAACTTATCCAAATAAAGCGGTCAAACCATAATCTTCCTCATTACAGAGCCTAAAATAAGTTTTAAGTTGTTTTAACGAAATGCCAAAATACAACTAATTTTTTTAAATTAACGAAAATACAAAAATACAACCAACTACAAAGAATCTCACCTGCAAAATCGTGAAGTTCTCTAAAACGCTGTTCATCATGTACTTTTCAGGAAGGTGTTTTAGTTTAAGAATGAAGTTGATCATGTATTCACACATCGGCGACCGGTTAATGCGGTAAGTGTAGCGTTCGTTCTCGTACCGCGCATATTCGGTCTGGGAAGACACACGTATTTACTCTTGACACCCACAGAAAAGTGAAAAGAAAATCGCTGACAAGCAAGAACATCACTCCCAATAACCAAGTCGGTCTCCTAAGATCTCGAAGCGTATTTCATCACTGTTTAATCGCTTCCGCAGTCCGGTAAGTAAGCGCTTCCCACACATTTTGTCCAACACAACACAGCGCAAAGTCACATTGTAAATGGGTTGATTTTTAATTACTTAATAAATATGAAAAAGTAGGCATTTTTTTGCCATTTTTGATAAAGTTTTCTAACAATTTTATTTCAATACACTAAAGATGTTGCGAACATCTCACCTCAACTTTTTCCACAACTTGCTTTCCAAACGAGCAGACTTTGGTAGAGCAAGTGATAGTCATGTTCTCGGTGCTTTCGAACTGGCTAGTAACTGCATAGAAAGCGCCACTGTCGTCTGCTATGTTGACATTAAGGTCCGCCTAAAACAACAGCTTATTTGAAAATAATTTTCGTTTATTTACTGTAATAAGCAATATAGCCTCTTATGTAGAACTTTTGGCCTATTTTAATAGATTACGGTGTGTGTGATTAAATGATATTTAAGCTAAATAAATAAAACATAAAGTATTTGAAAACCATATTCATGCAATTGTACACCTCGGTTATCGAATCACCGCATACGCACACTAGGTTTCCTTCTGTAGCCACGTATTATAGCCTCTTTAAACAAGTTGGTAAACATACTGAGAAATGAACAACGTGGTAACCAAATCAGAACTTGGTCAAGAATAAGAAACGACAAAAACTCGTTAAAGCAAGAACTCACCCAAAACTTAACGAGAAAGAATGCTTCTTTCGGCCCCTTTTCATATAGCTCACGTAATCCACCTTTGGGCTCAGGAAATTTGTCATATATTTGATGGATATCCACCGATTCGAGCAAAGGATCGGTGTAGGACGGATTTGACTGGTTGATGTGTACGAATAGATGCTTTGAATACTAGAAAGGTAAAGTGACATTAAGTAAAATGAATTAGGGTTAAAAAGAAAGTACTGGATAAGAAATATATATAAAATGAACTTTTTTGACGCAGAAACAAATTCACTGTACACACTTGCACGTTTATTATTGTTCACGAATAAAAGATACTGTATCGCTCCGCTTATGGAAGCTACAAATGATTCCCTGTATATCTTACTTACATTTTCCATGTCGCCTTGCTGTTCGAGAAAGGCAGAAAAGTCAACCAGACGGAGCTTTTTGCTGGCAATCTGTCGGTCCTGCCAGGCTGGTTCCATACTCGTTTGGTTGATATAACCTTCTAAAATATTTACTATGAGGACTAGTTACAAAACAAGGACAATGCAATGCACTGGTAGCATAATAATGGATGAAGATCTAACACGAATAATAAGCTCCGTATACACACCGGTGCTGGTTTGGCCTGGTCGGGAAGCAGGGATGTTGACATTAGAAACTGGTATTCCACTGACGAGTCCAGGAGGCACTGACAGCCCGACGTACGACGGGTTGGTGAAAGGCTTTATGCTGGGAAAATTTAAAACAAGCATAAAAACGGTACATTTTTATTATTAAATTAAGATAAAAGATTCCCGCTAAGTCGGTGACAAATGAGTATGTTAAGTACATTTTTTATTGTTTATGTAATATAAACAAGAACTAATTATCCATTGTTAATACAGGATTTATTAAACATTAAATTTATCATTAGATGTTCTACCAACAGGTAACTAAACAGGAATCCATGCATGGTTCCAATTTAACCAACAAAGTAACTACATTTTACATGCGAAGGGATGAGGCAAAGGAAATAACAGTCTGTAGGCAACTGCTCAATGTGAACTTTGTGATTGAACACTTCCCGCTTTTTCCGCTAAAGTTTTAAGACTTATTCGCAAGAAAATTTTATTAGGCGGGAATAGTCCGTTCGTCTTGCCATCACATTTATCACATCAAGTCGTGTGACGTGTTAGTCTCGATTTCTTTTTGCGTTTAAACACAATTTATTGGTTTTCTGTGATAAAATTAATTTATTTTCACATTATTTCTTATTAAAAAAGTGGAATAAATTGTTGGTTCAGGCGGAAAATTTTAGTTAACAATATAGTTATCCCACAAAATTCGTATTTCCCTGGAATGATTGCTCTTAATTTGGTACAACACATCTACATACAATAGTTTAAGTAACTTCTCGTACATATAAGGTATAAAGTATAAGCTAAACAACAGTTTGAAAAAGAGTCAAGATTTTGGTGATTAATTGTGAATTACTTTTTCGTGGGCTTTAACATTCGATTTTGGTACTTTTAGTGTCTAACGATTTTATTCGCTATAATTAAGTTTTACAAATTTAACAATAAATGGTGTTTCTGTAGGGAATCCCGCTTCAGACTTATGCAAGGTAACGTTTTAGTGGAAATCTGAGCACACGAAATACAAAAAGGGCCGACTTACTCTGCATCGGTTTGTCCAACCAGTCCTCTCCAGAAAGGCTGAAATTACAAAATGTATGATTTAATATTAGAAATACCGAACTATAATAAAGTGGAGAAGAAACAGAGATTAAGAAATATTCGAAATCATCGAGATTTTCTACAAAGAAGATTGATGTTGATTTATATGCACAAATTAGCCACATTTTAAATAAAAACCGAGAGTTTTACGTATTCGAACAAACAATCAGGTTTATATTAACACAAGACTAGAACAAGCGTTCACCGGTTTAGTGTACGGTGGTCTTGGTGTAAGTTCCATGTTGTTGCTCTGTAGCGCACCTGCCGACACGATTTGAGCGGACGACATGGAAGCCATGCTTTGTAGAACTTTCTCTTTGGTGGCTTGGTCCTGCGGATAAGCAGCCTACGCCTTTAATTTACCATGCAATATTAAATTATACAACGAATCATTTAAAAATAATCGTGTAAACAAGAAGCGGTTAATCCTTAAAAACTACTTAATTGTTTTGATTCTGTAGAAGAGCATACGACATATTAATGTTTATATATTTCCAATGCAAATGGACATGAACGCAACCAACCTTAAATTGAGATTGCATCTCCCTAGACTTTCTTCGTGCGAGGACTTGAATGTGACTCGACACCTTAACAAAAAAAGAAAACTAAGAATTATTTTTTGTCCGTTAGTGGGCAATCAGGAGTTATCTTCAATACAATACAAAAGTCCCCACAATATCAGGTGAATACAAGTGTCTAAGTCGTGTAAACAGAAAGGCCGAGTTTATTCACCGGTATCCCAATACACATAATGCTCGCACCGGCGAGATGCCTCATAAAACACCCAAAGATCGCTGTTCACACCTGTTTCCTTGTTCTTGTTTTGCCAGTTCGAAGTTTTATGTATCTCGCAATGAGTTCGTTTCGACCTGCGGACAGAAATTATATTCTCAGCACGAGTATATTCCAAGAACGGGAGTAACATCTTAGTTTTAAGTTCAAAACTTCTATAAAACTAACAGCACCAAATTTGGAAAGCTGTCTTGTCGTCGTAAAAACCATAGTGATGAAAAATCCACGTTTATAATTAGTTATAAGATGTCCGTGTTATCTCGATTCTATGGGAAAAATATGTACAGTTTTAAAGATCTGATAAAAATATAAAATTCACAAGAAGACTTGTAAGGAGATCGAAAAGTCCTCACTATTGACAATGTGTTAATGAAGTAAAGGTGGAGTGGTTTAAATATTGATGGAAGGTCGATGGTAAGATCTGAAGTAGCAAGTTCCGCTAATTGCCGGGCCGCGAACAATTTGCACACAAGCAGCAAATCGCTTTAACATGTAATATTCATATCGCGTTGATTAAACGCCGACTTAACTGTCAAACTGTCTGGTCAAGTTAATTGTTTATTACAACGAAATAAACACCGGATTTGACGAAGCTTAATTGCGTGAAAACAAAATGAATCGACTGATATTCTCATGGTAAACGAAAGGATGTGTTAAACGTTATTCGATCTCACTAGATTTACATTTCGTCGCCATTGAACACAAATTTCGACGATAACCGATACTTTCAACGAGTTTAATAGAGATCAAAAATTGTTGGAACAACTTGAATCTTAACCATAAATTGAACAGTTTTTAACTGCAAATGAAGCTGAATTTGTTAAACCATTCTGAAAGTTTTAAAACTGAAATCTTGGATATTGGAAATGAATGAGGGATAAGGTGTTATACTACTACCCTATAATCAATTCGACAATAATCACATTTATATTTTCTGTGCTTTGCACGGTTGAGTTATAATATGTTTGTTATTACGTAAACGACCACTCTCTTAAAAATAAAAGGTGATGTATTGTTATTTCCACACCAGATGTGTCAAGTATACTAAAACAATTAAAGGAAACAAACTTGACGTGCATTACTGCATTACTGACTTCGCGCTTTTTACGTTGCGGTGATAATAGATTTGCTGACAGCGAAGAATAAGGAGTGAGGTGTTAGTTGACCAGGAATAAATGGACGGTTCTAAGGCCAGTCACATTTAGTGAGGTCTGTATTTGAATTCGTAAAATGTAAACCTCGTTAACAAAACCAAATCTACATATAATAACGGTCAATTTAATTTCGAAATCGCCAATTATAAAATAACTATACGTGATTTTCCGATCGAATCCAGCTCGAACATTTAATTTAAAATTGACACTTTGTGTCGCATAATGTCTATAAAATTAACCAATAAAGATAAAAAATTACCAAATTGGCATTACTTTTTCGTTTTAAAATGAAAGTTTTTTAATAGTGTTGAATCCAGGTTCATATTCATCAGACGTTTAAGAAAATGGTCCAGCATCAAGTTTTAATTATAATCCATTAAAACTTGTATAGCCTGTGTGTTTGCTGTTGGTTGTAAATGGGCATGGAAGAAGCAACCGCTGATGGTCGGTTTAAATTACTTAAGCGAATAGTTCGTTTCCGTTTTGATACGGTGTCCGACCGCCAATCCAAATTACTGACATCCCTCACAAAACAGCCGGGCGAGGAATGATGGGTGCAGCGACCATTAAGAGGGTTGGAAATCTGGGTATCCATCGTCGGGACTAACTAAGCACCCTTGAAGTCTGACCTGTGTCTAGTTAAGGGTGACAGGGTTTTGGAAAAACCTTTCCAAGAAAACGTTTTAAGTATGCTGGGACCGCACTGCAAACTAACCGTGAAGAACCGAGCAAACGAAATGTTACCGATGGAAGTACAGCAAAGAAATGTTACGTCTTGTCGGGGTAAATTATAAACAACACATTGAGATGATTTAGTACAATCGTCAATATGCTTATTGCAAAACACGGTTGTCAGCAGGTGTGCGTATAATCACTACAATTTACACTGCTTGTTTATTATGGAACGTGCAACGTTAACAAATCGACTACAGTTAAAAGAAAACGTCAGCGTATACAAGAGCGCAACTTCAAATTTAACTTAAACTAAATGCACATATTATAAAGAGCGATTCTTTATACTTTTATACTTTGGTTATAACCGACTAAATTCAAGCCACATCGGTCGCTATTAACTTATGGTTTCATAATATGCGCAGCGTTAAAGTGCGGTATCTGAAAATTATCTTATGTCAAAAAGCGTGGAAGACTGCTTTCTATCAAATCGTCCCGGTACTTTAGATCTGCTGCACAAATAGAGCGGGAAATCCCAGTCTGTTTACACTCTATAAAGTAAAAACGCGTATGTAGTCAGTCAACGGTGTAGTTCGCAGTCTTTCAGCTATGGTAATTAACACGACACGTAAACGGTGGAAACGGTCAATAGAATATTTATATTATAAACCCCCATGCTCGGAAACAGGTTATCTGCAGAGTTAAGCGGCCCATTGTCAGACAGGCCCGGTTAAACTAAGCCCTTGATTCTGATAACAAAGGGCGACCAGAGCCTGACGATACTGCCATCTGGAAACGGAAACCGACTTCAGCAAACGTAGCTTCTCGTCTACTTGATACTTGGATTTAAAACAGCGCTGCATATAGCACAGCAGCCAAAAAATCGAGTAAAATTTTACAGCAAAACCAACTACAGATAACAGATTTAAAAATCAGTGTTGGGTTGCCGGAAAAAAAGTTAAACGTGGTTTAACGGATGAATGCAAAACTAACAACGTACCATACATCTTCCCTTCATCGGACAATATAATTTTCCGCCTTCCACAGGGTGGATAAATTGCAAGTGCTTCGTGGAAACTCTGTTCAATATCTGGACTCCAAACACCTTCCGCTTCGTTGTCCATGCCGTCGCAGCCTTTTTGAACGCTGCAAATGGAGTTTAAGCAAATCAAGACCAACGATACAAATGGTGCAAATGGTGGAATAAAACTTTATAATGACTAAGTGCTATATATATACGACTACAACAATATTTTATAGTAAAAAAGAAAGTTCAATAGCTGTAGCATACACGTGATATTGTTATATAATAAACCTTATGTTATTGAACTGTAGAAGTTTGTTAGCGTTAAAGTAGCCCGATGGGAACTTAAAGCCTCTTTCAATAGAATCCCTCTGAGGACTTGGCGCCTGGCAGAGGGACCAATCCGGACTCGGTACAACATCTCGCATTTTTAAGAACCAATTAACACAAACTCTTACAAAACTGAACTAGACTAGCTGATGAATTAGCTTATTAAATTATCATCAAATCACTGTAAAAACACATTCTGTTACTGCTGTTCTGGAAAAGTAGAATATACACAATTTGGTGCCACCCACTCTTGTAGCTGATCGGTTGTACACAATGATTTATTTAATAATAAGATTGTGAGTACAATACATAGTGTTAAATTTCCATCTGTAAGAATGCTATATCTACCTGAAATTAAACAATTACTGGATAGTTACCAGTGTGAACAATTAAAACCTCAACTGTAACTTGATAGTAAGAAGTAACTTTATATTAGTAAGAACTGAACTAAATAGGTACTAGTTTACCTGTATTAAAACTTAAAAGCTGTTTAAAACTTATTATAAAAGTATATAACCAGACTCACAAAACAGAAAGTGAAAGAATTTCCATATTAAAAAAATACAATAAACTCTATACTATTTAAGTGAAGTGCTGATTGTTTACGCAGCATTGGCAGGACTGTCATAGCTTATTAGTGGTGCAACTACTTAGAAATACATGACAAGTGATGCAGACTAATAGTCTGGTTTGGTCTGTTCATTTCACTTGCCACAGGCAACAGTAAGGATTAGCTAATAAGCAATTGCTGAACAAAGCTGGTGTTTAAAGAAGGGAGTGTGCCAAGAAATTGCACAGCACTCTGGTGGTGTGAAGCCACTAACCGCCACATAAAGAGATTAATGGAACCTTGTAATTACCACTCGCAATACTTACTTCATATCATCGCTGCCGGGTGACGGGCCCCCTGAACTAGACCCAGGCCCGGCCATAAGGCCTGGGGTGGTAGCAACAGGGGGAATCGTGACGTTTAAAGGGTCCGTCACGGCAGAGTCAGACTGATGAAGCGACACTCTGCTGTTTAAGGATCCAACTTGAAAAGTTGTGTGGCTGTGCGGATTTATAATGGCAGGCTGACCCAACCTGTGAACAAATCATGAATGACATACTACTGTAATGTCCAACATCATCTACCAATATTGGAAACCATTCATCAAAGATCAACATTGATTTCTACAATAGATGTTAGACACTAATTAAAGTTTTACAGAACATTAAATAATGGTAAAACTGATTAATGTCTCGAAGAGCTAGTGAGCTCAGATTACCATTTAGAAACACTGTGTATGTCGTGGTATCGTGACACAAAATTTCCATGGAACACAAAGTACTCTTTAGTATGGCATTTCATTATAAGGTATGCATGATAAGGTGCTTACACTTGATTCAAAATAGATGCAATGTTTGCTGTTTAGGTAACCAACAAAAGTAGAAATTTCTTTGAACTCGATTGCTTGAGTTGTTGATTCTTTGTGGTGTTCAACCTGCTAAGAAAAACCATTAAGTTTCAGTACATACTTTAAAAACAAATGTGAACTTATACACCCTTTTACACATTTATTCAATAATTAGTCCACTAACATTGACTTCACTCTAAATTAAAACTAAATTATTGATATAACAGAAATAGTTGTGTCATTACATAATATAGTAATCCATGATGATGGTATGAGTTTAGGGAGTTTCAGTTAAACCATTTATTGCCTTGCTGGTTAGGAGAATAGCAGGAAAACAGGACAGAGAGCCATTGAGAATCGTCGAACGTCGTTGTAGAACGACATTTTATACACTGGGAAACAACTTGCTTGTTTGTCCTGCTGTTTGCCAATCAGACGCTACGAAAACTCGCCGTTTGCGACACTTCTCCAAAGTTTAATAAGTCACCAATTAAAACGCAGAGGTTTATAAACTTTCGATAATAATCAATACGTAATGGTATTTAGCAAGGCAACTCAGAATTGCTAAACTATCTACTTTCTGAACAGGTTTTTGCGAAAGGTCTGATCAACATGGCGACATGCACGAACCAAGCAAGCGTAGTGTTTTGCACAACGGGAAAGCAGTTTGAGTAACGGGATTTTTATCGTACAGATAATTATCATAGCATGTACTTGTGCATGAGTCTATTTTTAAAATAAAGATAACTAGGTTGTACTGCCGTCTGATATTATTTAATCTTGGAAAATCTGAAACACAGGTGGACACAAAACGATACGTTAATTAGTTTTTGGGCCAAATTTAAGCAAATTAAGCCGGAAAACATATTAACGAAAATTACGCATATAACGAAATTACTTCGTTAAAGTATGACAAAACCTGTACTTACGAAGCTATTTCATAGCAACGCAATTAAATAATTCGGCGAAGTACAAGATAATTAATAGAACCGATTTTTTAATCTCAATGTGGTTTTGTATTGTAGCGCTAAAACTAGATCGTAAATGAGCAAAATTACAGCGATCATTATCATAAATGTTGAGTATAGCTTATTAAACCTTGTATATTGGTGAATATCGACTCAAATGATAGCAATACATTGCTTCCTCTTTACCACAAACAATTTCCTGGATTATATTGTCAATATCTTCGCTTTCGAATGAAGTTCAAATAAACATATAACTTAAATTTGCACTATATATTTACTGTAATGTTTATTTGGTAAGGGTAAACAAACACAACTGCAGGTTATAAAATGAAAAACAGCGTTACACGAAATGGCTGAATTTTGTAAGTTTTAGCCTTACTATCTCTTGGTATAATGTATATATCTTAATTTATGCGATAACACTCTTGACTGAATTATTACAAAACATCGTCATCTAACATTAATCAATTGATGTACCCCATATAATGTGAGTTGGAATATATTGCATGTAACTTAAATTGAAGTTGAGTCTCAGTGTTTACTAGAGACTAGTTAGCTGTTCTGTTCAACCACAGCGCAAATTTGGTTTCAGGTTCAGTAATTCAAAAAAATACGATACACTTATCAAATGTAAATTTCATACGCCTACTGTCTATGACTGTCTGATGATGGCGTAAGGCTTAAAATGAGTGCTGTAGTATGAGCGTTTGCCCGATTATAAACCACACATGCCTTGCATAACTCTCAACCTGGCTTTCTTTATAGTCGACTTTCGCCCGCCAAAATTACACCTCACCGTCGACGAAAACGGAAAACAAAAACACTCACCAATCGTGCGAGTTCCCCTGAAGTCGAAACTAATTTAAATCGGCAATTTCATTGATGACTTGGCGTCAAATTTACGGTTTTCTCACTTGTGCTATGACAGCGCGCCGAAGCAGGTATGCCAACTATGACAGAAACGAAAGATGGAATTCCGACTACCATCGGCGCATGCGCAGAGTGTGTTAATGACGTAACTCGCCAAACAACGTCCTCAAAGATGGAGAGAAGAGAAAAAGCGCGTCGCTCGTTGAATTATTGCTTCAAACCTCGAGGCGTTGTACGACACAAGGCTCTCTTTGTTACGATTACCCGAGACAGGGAGAAGTGTTTATATCTTCGTTGAGTAGGGGAGCAGTTGCCCGCCAGTTACACATCGCTGGTTTAAGCGCTCTTTGCACGATCGTCGAAGCGTTTAGTGCACTTATGTTTGCTCGAAAATGAGTTACGCCACTGAACTCAGCGCTCTGGCAAATGCGCAATTTATTTGAACGCATTTGTTATTTTAACTTCGTATTTATACCCATGGCATATTTCACAGCGTGAATTATATAAACGATAGCGTTAAACTCATTATCAGGTGCTTAGAACTCCATTAGGAATAAATTAATAACTGCCCGCGGCCAACCAGTAATTCTACCGACTTTAAATTTAAAATCTAGCCGATTTATAATTGTTAGAAAAGAATTCATTACATTTATTTTTTTAGTGTAGTCCAGTTATCCTACGAATTTTATATTTTAAATAAATATAACTTGGAACTCAACTGTGGACTAAAATGATCTACAGGGACGCTGAATATAAACACATAAATAAATCTATCAACATTAAATTTTGTTTATAAGGTCATAAGTTTCAGAATTGCGAAAAATTACTCCAGATTTTATATTTTTGGAGCGGTTAACGGCATATTTTAATCTTTAGCGCCACCTTTTGCATACTTACTACAAATACTATGAAGTTGGCTTTGTAACTACACACGTTCTTTTTGAATAAATGGAAAAAATAATGTTTCTTTGGTTTTGCCAATTTAAATTAATGTCTTAAAAAGAATTTGCTGGGTTGTAGTTGTTTAGCTCTAATGTTAAACAGTCGTTACGCAAATGTAGACATTATGGGATTGTATATATATAGGATATTTATGTTTATGAGAAGAGGCGGAAGAATAATTACATGGGCAACCGTCAGATTACCTCGCGAGTGCGCAGGGAAGCGTTTCTTAGGTTGTGGTAAACCAATTTATCCCTGTGAATGGGAAAACCAAGGGGGTTAACACACGGGCAATCGCCAGATCACCTCGCGCCCACCGTCGGGTTACCGGAGCTATTGTAGTGTGTTGTATATGATAGAGACGTTTCTTCAATTTGGTAGAACCCATTTATCCGCTGGGTTCAGGCAATGTCCGTAAAGTGCCTTGCCCAAGGACACAACCGACTAGCTAGCCACCAGTTTCGCACCTGCAACCTTTCGGTTGAAAGGCGACGCACTTAACCGCTAGACCATCGGGGCGGACAAACTAGTTTCGAACTTGAACCCTTTAGCTGAAAGGCGACGCACTAACCCATAAAAAAATAAAGACACAAAACTAGCCATTATGTTAACACAGAATAACTATATTGAATAAAGCCAACATTTGAGTAACGATACGTCACATTTAAGAGTTACCTCGGCTGAAGTGATAACTGCAACCATATTGCGCGGTTCATTTCTACCTTGTTTTTGTTGATTTTGCATAGGCTTAACTGCTAAAGCAATTTTTGTTTGCTTGAATCCTGTTATTTTGAGATTAGAAACAAAAAAGTACAATTTTTTTTTATATTTTTTAGTCCTTTGTATCAACACTTCTTCACCATTTAGGGTGTAAGAAGGGTGTAGGTCTAGGGTATTATGCGGTTCATTTTTTAAGATGCATATTATATTTGCAATCAGAACCATTTTAAAATGTATTAAAAACAATGTTGAAATAACTATAGCTTAAGACGTGTGTCTTTTAATCTATAGATTACCAACAAAAACAACTGATTCCTTTTAAACTTTTGTAATTAATCACAATGGTTTTAACGAAAGTTATGTACTCAAATGGGTATAGCGTATAATTGCGGCACAAATCCTATTTAATTGGTAACGGCCGTCACCCGCACTCGCAATTCTAACTTGTAGTAGTAAGCTACAAAACGTTTAGAATATTCTGACTTTATTCGGTGGTATAACTTAACTCTTTCACTCCCGGCCAAATGCATTAATTCAAACATGCTGTCCCGCAGTGTTTTTTACAATTTTTAGTCATTTTCAAATTAGCACAGTTTTTCTAAAGTTTATGCTATGATTTAATATTTAGTATGGTTGGAAAGATAATTTATCCCTCTTTTAAACAAGCTGCACATCTAAAATCTACCTCTAATAAAGAATATATTATGTAAACTTTAGTGAACACCACTTTTTATGCAAAGAAAATTCTGCTCGACTTTGAAAAATTTGAGGTGCACTGACAAACGAAATACTCACTTATTATTGGAATGCCCAAATGATATGAAAATTGGAATGTAGATTGTCTAATAGTTTTTGTACTCAGGAAAATTCGAACTGTATTTCTATCTTCAGTAGTTTTTTTACTATTTGTAATTGAAATTTCCCTTTTTTCTGACTATATTATGAAAACTTGAACCAAAACGCATTGAAGTTTTTAGTTTTGTAGAACTAAAATAGTAAAAAGTATAAAAAAGAACAGTGAAGGAAGTGTAAAAAGGGCATACAAAACCAAACAAACGCAAATACTATATCCAATATTCTTCAAAGCAGGGCACACCGAACTAGCTAGTCTCGCCGCCTTTTTCTTTATCGTGCGCTCAGCAGGCCCAGCTGGATTCATGCTTTGGTGAACACGAAGCATAACCGCCTGCTGCGAAAACGTCACCAACGCTCTCCTTTTTATCTCAACGGCACGAAATTCACAGAGAATGTAAAGAAAGACTTGCTTGACAAAAAGAGCTTCTCTGCAAGTTAACACGACTCCTATTGGCTGAGTTAGTCACGTGTAAATTCGTGTAAAATCGATAGAAATAAGAGGCGAAGCCTTGAAAAAGAAAGGCTATCACTCCTCGCATTTTTAATATTTCTCCACGATAATCACAGAGAATAAAATATAGGGTTTCCTTGATCGTATGAGCCATAGCTGAGGTCTCTACCATTACGCATTGCGGAGAAATCGTTTTTTAGATTTGTATCCATTTATGGACAGACGGGATACCATGTTTTCCCACCAACTCGCCATATATGGCGAGTTGGGAGGGAAAGAGTTAATATTATTAAAATAAACGTAAACCCGAATACGATTATCCATTAAAGTAAATATTCACTTACCTAAATATGTTTTGATTTCAGTTGCTCAAACATGTGAATTCTGTATGGAGTATACTATTTGTAGAACACTAGGCTATTTAGATTGTCTGAAACTTTGAAATCGTCTAGAGTTTGATCTGGCGGGCTTGGCTGACTGTGAGCTAGGCAACTTATTCAATCAGATCTGTGTGTATTCCGTAAAGTCAGTCGCTCCGCACTTGTTTGCTACGATGTTTATGCTGTAGTTCGGCGGATGTTGCTCGACACCCACAACGCTTCCTTCTAACTTGTTCTACTT
The DNA here is from genome assembly GCA_000149265.1 of Ciona savignyi. Lineage (NCBI taxonomy): Eukaryota > Metazoa > Chordata > Ascidiacea > Phlebobranchia > Cionidae > Ciona > Ciona savignyi. Next base: position 664,850 of record CH002076.1, on the reverse strand, counting down.
TTCTTAGATACTCCCCAATAACAAGCGAAGCATGCTTTAAGTTTCGCTGAAGCCTCGCAACTGTATGTTTGTAATTACAGAACAGTCGCAGGTAAAGCTGCAACACATAGGATCGGTTTCGCGGCGCCGGGTCCTTTGGTTTTCAATCCACTTCGAAGCAAAGGATGGTTCGAGCCTCTGATACTTGCGACAGCGGAAATGTTCTTGGTACTTTGTTAGCTGTACGAAATTTGACTCTGCAATGAGCTTCGCAATCTACCAATCGCCTAAAATGTCTACTGAAAATTGAAATCACATGTAATGTAACATATTAGAGGAACCTTACACCTATTTTTCCCGACATAAAGCAGATATACATGCGTGTGTTCAGGTCATTTTTGTTTCGAGAAATATAGACGAGAGTAGCTAATTGTGTTCAGCGTGTTTCCTTGGAATCATCTGAGTTTAAATTTAAGAGATTTGACGCATTTCCTAACTACCGCATCTGTTCGCTGGGAGTAGCTCTGCCTCCACTCCAGACGTACTGTTACATTGGAACTGCGGGCATACATTGTATACATTACGTCTAAATCTTCACATTCAGTAACAAGTGATTATATTTTAATTTTAAATAAATGATAGCGGAAAAATCCATCCATCACTCATTACAATATATCACTCACTGATTGTAAGTCATATCACATACTGCATTTCCACCTGGTGTTATAATAACAATCAATTACTAATCAAACTTCAACGTATATGCAATAAATGTGAATGATATTTAACATTGGAAAAATTGGATAGCACAATAAAAATTATGCACCAACATTGTATTTCAACTATACTATGCACAAGCTTGAAATTTTATCTATATAATGCAAAAATGTAAACACCGCAAGGTACCCCCTTCTATTTTACAGTGTATTAAGTTAAAACCAATGACATCAGGCATGTCAACCAGACGAAAATCGTAATTTATAAATTCAATACTGCAGTAAAACTACTACACAACAATTAATATAATATATTGGCCCCAAACTCTGATACCAACAACCAACTAATATCCGTGATATCGAGTCAGTTAACACATTTAATAATGCAGTAATACAACACCTCTTGGATGATCCTCACCCTTTTCTTTAACCGTCGATTATTTCTTTAATATCAGATGATATACAAACCCTTCCTTAAAATATCTATTTATCGTGGCCCGTCTTTTACAATTCCTTGTATCAGAGTTCAAATCATATTTAGTTTAACATATACATTATCGTTTAATCTTATCCTTATTTAAGCTTATTCTTATATTGTCCTAACCAGTTCTTAAATTCCCTTTCACTGTTTACACCACCAGTATCCTTTATCTTTTGCTCTACCAACTCTTTTATGTTTAGATTTGTTTTATTCGTTGTGGTCTTTGTTTTATCACCTATATCTTTTAATGTAACACCTACAATTGATATATGTTTTTATTTCGAATATACACCACTTTATGTATGACCACGTGACTACTCACCAATCTGTCCCACCATATTTCACTACAGGTTGTAACTGTTACATGGTAAGCCGTTGACACTATTATTTTGAAGTGGATTTTTGTTGATGTTGATGTTTAGCCGGCCCTAACAGTTACCTTGTATAGAAAATGCTCCACGTCAACCACCACAAATGTGGCTACTAGTTCACCCGCATGTACTCACTCACAAGTAAAACCCTTTTTCTTTCTCTTTGTTTTGCTATTGTTTTATATAAGAATCCTACTTTCCAAAAATTTACTTTTTTAGAGCATTCGGAGATCTAATAACTGCAGAAGGTTCTTCTGTTGGTGGGTGTCACTGGAAATCATCTACTCAAAATAAATTTTTTTCCGGGACTTGCTTCATACTTTAAATATTCTTTTATACATTTGAGTAGTTTTGTATGTTAGGCAGTTTTTGTCTGCTTGCTGTCCTATGCGTAACTGCTATGCATATAGGCCTACTTAAAGTGCAATATTGTTTTGCACAAAAATGTTTTTTTCTACTTACTTTTATTATTTTTTATTTATTTTATTTTTTACCTAATTTTTTAAGGCCTTGGTAAGTGTTGCACTTGAAACTTTTTAGTAGAATTTTATTTTTGGTTTTTTTCTTTTTCCACTGTGGCCCACACTTTTCGGAGTCACCCCTTCTCCTAAAGCCAACTCCCCCACTGCACGGGTTGCTTTACCACACACTTTTCTTCGAGGCTTAGTGTATTTTTTTATAAACGGCCACGTCTAATTATACCAAACTTAATCATTTAGTGTTTTTAGACGTATTTTAACGACTGTCGTTTTGGCCTTTTTTCCCGTTTCCACAATTTTTATCAAAGGTTCTGCTTTGTGTTTTCATCGTGGAAAAAATAAACTAAACTAAAAAACCTCTTAATGACAGTCTTCTAAGCCCATAATGCTATTGCTTCATATCCTCGAAAATGTTAATCTTTTTTTTAATTCACATTGGGAAGTTATTGTGTATTTTTTACAAATTTCGTGGTTTTGTAGGACAGTTAAGAATAACCTATTTAAGCAGAGCTCTAAGAAGTGAGCCACGGAATATTCTCAAAACAGAAGTGGGCCACGATTATAAAAAGGTTAAAAAACCCTGGTTTAGAGTGTATATTGAAAAGCTCATATACAGATAACATACGACACAATTTGCTGACATCATGTTTCCTATTGGCCACTTTTCGTCGCAATACCTAAAACGTTACACCCCCAAATTGAGACAAAACCCCAGCATGGCTGTGATTTACGATACCAGACTAGTTTAAAAGTTTCGTGGTACCGTTTATAATATGACACCCTATTAGTTATGGTATGAAAACTATTACTGTATTGATTAACACTATGGCGACCTCCGCATCTGAGTATGGTCTAAGGTCTAAGCTAAGCGCAGCCACCTCATGAAAGGGACTGTCAGTCAAAATCCTACCAAGGGAAGGCTTAGATTTTTAAGGACATGATAGGTTATTGTTTTACCAGGATAGGTTTCGTACCACTGATGGGCTCGTCACTAAACGTTAACCATTTGGCTTCACCGTACATATCATTTTATATCGTAAATGGGAAAATGCAAGGAGCGTGTATTGAACCAGTAACCGTAACCTCTCGCCCTTCGTCGGGTTTGTATGATCGATCGAAACATTTCTTTTATTATGGTAAAACCCAATAATTTACTAGGCTTAGGCCCAATTACACAACGGACTACTTAGCGACCAGTTTTGTTTGGTTAAAAAGCAGCGCATTATCCAAAAAAACTATTCGATCGGACTGCTGGGATCTGCAATCTAAACCCCAATCCCTTAAATTTTCCAAAAAATTCAGAACTTCTATTAACTATCATAAACTGAACAGTGGTGCCGTCGTCCAACAGGAAGGCATAACTTGTTACTGTTACCAGTAGACCACTCTTCTAGCAAGGTTTGCCAAACCGCCGGAAGAGACGTGCATGAGTGGGGAGATTATATTCAGCAATCAGCATGGATAGTTCAATGTGGAAAACAGTCAACGTAAAACATTTTAACGAGTAAAACAAAATAGAAGTGAACATCAATGAGCTTTGATATACAGCAATATAATTAAAACGGTAAACCGCGCAAATCACATAACAGTTCGTTTATATTTAAACGTTATAGAATAAAACGTAGTTTGATTAAATAGAAATGAGCAACCATCGCACTTAGTCGAAATATTATGAAAAGGCTGCTTGGAAGTGCTCTTTACTTAATTTACTAAATGGCAGTTCCATTAGTTCCATTTTTAACATTCAAAAAAAATAAAGGTAAAAATGATACTGATTTTGTGTCATTTGGTGCTTATTTAACACAACGGTAGTATACAAAATTTAAACTTGGCATGTATGAAAACTGACACAACTATTTTGGTGTTTCATGAATTTAAAAAATAAAGAAAACAAATTGTGTAAAAAAACAAAAAAATAAACATTATGTGAAAATAAAAGGGAACATGTTAAAAATAACTTAGGCAAATACTGCACGATCACGCAGATAAAAGTTGGCAAATAGAATAAAATATATCTTACAAAAGATTAAGTTATCGCATATATTTTTATAAGACAATATTACTGCTGAGTGTTGTAAGCTACACAATGTATAACACGTTATTTCAGACCATACAATATAAAGCTAATTTTAACTGCAATATAGCGACAACTAGATGTCATTTTACCCCTAAAGTTAAGGGAATGAAAGTGAATTAAGTCATGGGAGGAGAGGATGATTGTCAACTTTATTATATGCGGAAGTTGCTAAAGCGATTTTAATCAGTTTTTATTCTCTTCGACGCAAAAAATCCTGGTTCAAGTTTTCCAAAATAACTACAACATTCGATGGTGAATGACGGTTGTTTTGTTTGAATTATTGATTATTTTCTTTTAATACTTGGGCGAATACTGCGGAATGGCATCATAAAAATGTCAAGAAATTCAACACCAACTTTATTCCATATCCAAAGAAGGTTTAAAAGTACTTTAAAAAAAGGAAAAATATCGTAATAGTAAAACCTAAAGTGAGCAATACACAGTTTGCAACTCCATTATTATACTCGGATGATTTGAAGCTGTGGCAGTTGTTTTAAAAAAAAAAAAATATCACTTTTTAAAATATGTGAAAAAAAGCACTACACCGATTGTGGTAGGTTATATAATTGTGGGTAAGTATATATAAGAACAAAGTCAAGTATTTCTACATAAATGGACAAATAAGAATTAATAAGAAATATATATATATACATCAGTTTACTCTAGAAAGCTTTACAAAGAAACAAAAAATGTTTAATCACCATTACTTTGTTGTTCTGTATCATTTACACAGTTGTAAGTTGAGTGTCCTCTGCAGAATTCCGTGGTTGTAAATTGGGCAGTGCACATGCTACTGCTGCCTGGAACTGCTTTTCATCCATACTGGGTTTCCATTTAATCGTCCGAGCAACCTTCAGTAGAAACATAAACAAATGGACGCAATAGTAACTTGTTGAGCAATACTTTATAATAGGAGTATGCTTATTTTAATGCACAGGAAGAAACAAGTACTAACGTTATCCACATTACATGTATAGAATGTTTATTATGTAAAAGTACTTTATTTTTAAAGTTAAGGAATTCATTGAGACCATGTGATGGAGGCAATAACCAGAAAGAGTCAATGACACAAACCACCTTAAACTGGGCCTTAAAATAGTGGCCAAGGGGGTGACAGAACCAAGAACAATCTGTCTTGTATTAACACAATGCTAACCTAAAATATCTCTGGTTGGTTGCTAAAAATCCCTAGCACTTTACAGAGTGATAATTTGTTAATTGTTAAGCATATAATACCTATTCAGACCCTTGCTAAACGAAAAAGATAGTGTTAATACATTTTATTTAAATAACGCTGCTGTGCAACCCACCTTAAGAGCATCAGATAAACCCCGCGGAAAGTTCATCGAATTGCGCATTGCTTTATTTACACCTTTTGTGGTAATAAATATAAGTTTCGTTCGACTATTCATCATGTTGATAAGTCCCTGCATTTAAAGTAATAAATTAATAGTTTCAGTGTACACCCCTTAAAAACCATCACCAATTTTTTATTACGCACATATTTATGTTAACAAGCTTGCTTAATGTATTTCGGAAATTAAAAAATGACATCCTGGAATAAAGGATATTCATGTTTATTTCCGTGAATGAGAAAACTAAGGGGGTATCACACGGGCAATCGTCAGATCACCTCGCGCTTGTAAACCGGAGCTATTCTAGTGTGTTGTGTATAATTCGCATGTTCCTTCAATTTAGTAGAACCCATCAATCCGCTGGGTTCCGGCAATGTCCGTTAAGTGCATTGCCCAAGGACACAATCGACTAGCAAGTGACCAGTTTCATATATACGCTGTTGTTATACACCAATGAAATAAAATATCTACTAATATTTAAAACTTAGTTGGTGACAGTATATAGTATCATACATTGCAATTAGAGACACATACAATGACTCAAATCGACATTATGTCAGAGTTGTCAGCTAAATTCTCTGAAAGCATAACCGAGTTTGGAAATGCTAATAATACCGAAGTGCTGCTCATACCTAATCAATGGTCACCATCTTTTCTAAACGAACCAATAAATAGCAGATGAAACTGTAACAGCTAACATCGAGTGATTAAAATAATAAACTTTGAAACTATTATCTTATGTATCTATCCCAACCTGTTCTGCTTCAAACCGCGCCCATCTATCCTTTATATAGTCCTCCGTGAGTATTATTATCATGCGATGGCTTTCATCCAAATATTTAAGCAAGCTGCCTACTGAAACTGCAAAACAATAAAGGATATCTTAACACAATGTTACTAAATAAGGGCCATTTATACAATTATTTAATTAGTACAAAATTGCAAAATGGCATAGGGGACACCAACCTAAAAATCATACCGCTTTTCAGAGCATTTAAATAATATTTCTTATAATATGAATATGTGAGATAAATAAATAATACAAAACATGGCTCTGTGCTATGAGATTAACATAAAAGTCATTTTGCGTACTTAAAAATTGATAATATTATTTGACGTGTTTACACAAGAAATATCTGTTCTTAGAACATCTTCCTTTATCATTATTACAGTATACCACTGCTCACAGTCGCCAATAATTGCACAGAACCAATACACGAATCAGTTATAATTGCTATGTATTGTAGGATATTTTTATCTCTTCAACCTACTTACATCCACCGCCTTGTAAATCCCTATGACTGTCGAATATTCTATATGGTGTGTCGACAAGCTGATTTATGCATTTCACTATGGATTTGGTGGAATTATGTACTTCTTCAGATGTGCTGGAGTCATAGTAATATGACAGAATGGCAAGGTACTTTTTGTTGTCTGTTGATAAAGAGGTTTAGAAGATGGTTTAATCATAACTTTTGTAAGATTATAAAAGCGTAAACAACCAATACCCACAGAAATCAAAGTACACAGTTATTTTTAAATTGTGTGGTTAACAGTTTAAAGCTACATCGGTATATTCTTGTATATATCAGTCAGAATCAAATTCAATCTAATAAAACTATTATGTATTGTACCAAGGACAATATACATTAACAATCTTAGTTTTGAATTGCAATGGAGTTAAAAACTTATTTAACACTATATTTTTAATGGGTTAATTTTAAGGAGGCCAGATTAGGATAAAAACTATGTTGCTTATAACTTATTAAAAGTACGGGTAAGCTTAAAATAACAAATCTAAATGAAGGTATTAGTATTCTCACCAAGATCATATTTTCCAAAATGACGACGATGAATCAATTTGATGCGGAACCAATAATATCGAATGAGCCCTGCCACTATAATGATTAAGACAAGAATGGCCAAAGATACACCGACACCAACCCCAATACGAGTCAATTCTTTGGTATTATCAAATTCAAGCTGGAATTCCGCTGTTGCGCTAACCGCACTTTTGTATTGCACAGTTACCATGTAGGAGCCAGCATCAGACTTGACCATATTTCTGTATGAACATTGAACATGGTTTAATGGATTTAAAAATTATCATCACAAAACAATTTAAAAGTAGAAGAAAATACATTATTGCAAGCCTTGCAACTAATTATTTCCAGCAAAATGGATATGTTGGTAAAATGGTTTATAAATATATATTTACATAGTTAGAAAGCAAAGGGGAAAGTTGGGATATACGAATGTAATTTGATTGGTTTTCCATTTTTTTGTCTACAACCACAATTATTATGTGTCATTAGAGTACAGCTCTACTTTCCAAGAATTAACTGGGTAAAGTATCATTTATTTGGTGGCTTGTCCAAGGGCACAAGTAACTTGGTGTTAATTCACACATTTTCTTCAGTAACCTATACCACTCAGCCTAGTTTATGTTTAAAAGTGGATCTACTTAAAATCCACTTTTAAACATAAAAACCTAAAAGGTCATCTATGTAATGGCTAACAAGAAATACACACAAAAATGCATATTAAAATTATATATATTTTGCCAAGTTTAATTTCCATGCTGACTCATGTAAATGTACCCAAAATATTAAATCTAAGCATGGGTATTGTTTCCCTTCTAACATGTATCATTACTTGATTTTTATTTTTCGGGTGTCAAAACTTGTTTCCATTTAGTTACAAATCAGGTTACATACAGTAGTCAGTCATATCAAGGTTTTAGTAAGTATAATTTAATTTTTTGTATAACAAATATTAATTTTTTGTATAAAAATATAATGTTGTATATTGTGATGTAATACAGCAAAAAAAATTAAATTGTTAAAATTACACAAATGACCTTATATTTCAAAATGTCAGTCGCATTTATATGATCTTTCATTAGTTACATTCTAGGCTATTGTAGTGTAACAGAATTGTCTTTTAATGTCCATGATAAAACAAATGGTACCAGATATTTTTTTTACAATTCATAAGATGCAAAACAAATTGATAGACAAAAATGTATGTAAAAGGACGTAAACTGTACAAATAGAAATATATACTAAGAAACCAATATATAACATAAGATTAAGAGTATAAGACATAGGACTTACTTAAATATGAAGTATGCATTGAACGTATTGGTTCCAGCTTGAACCTCATTTGAATCCGGTTCGTAACGAAAGCATTTCCGTTCAGCGTTGCTAAACCCATCACTGAGATTATAAGAGGTGAGTCAAAATCTTTTTTCACAAGTGAAGTATTTTTAATTACATAACTGTCCTATTTCATATGTTTTGACATAACCAACATAACAGCTGTAATCTATAGGTGATTATTGTGTATTAAATATACATACGGCTAGGGACAGAATCTGATTTTTCTCTGCTGGGTGGCGCCATTTATTTTTTTGGTATTATCTGGGGAGTGACGATTTTCAAGTGTTAAGCGACTGAGTGGTCACAGCCGTCCATCACCAATGGGCAGGTTCCATTTAAATTACTTCACACTTCCCTGGCTTGCCTTCATTGGATTTATAATGATAAAAGGGACGGCAATTATAAAGCGAATATAACGTGTTAATTTTTTTCTTATAGTAAAGTTAAGTCCTCATCCAAAATGTTTTTATGTAGACAATATAGGGTGAAGTAATCGATCTTATAAGATTAAAGCTCATTGCAGTTTTATCACTTCATACTTTAAATTGATTGTTACATAACATCGTTATTATCAATAAACCAATTGTTAACTCTTTCACTCCCAGCCAAATGCATTAATTTAAACATGCTGTCCCGCAGTGTTTTTTACAATTTTTGGTCATTTTCAAATTAGCACAGTTTTTCTCAAATTTATGCTATGATTTAATATTTAGTATGGCTGGAAAGATAATTTATCCCTCTTTTAAACAAACCGCACATCTAGAATCTACTTCCAATAAAGAATATATTATGTAAACTTTAGTGAACACCACTTTTTATGTAAAGAAAATTCTGCTCGACTTTGAAAATTTTGAGGTGCACTGACAAACGAAATACTCACTACTTATTGGTATGCCCAAATGATATGAAAATTGGAATGTAGATTGTCCAATAGTTTTTGTACTCAGGAAAATTTAAACTGTATTTGTATCTTCAGTAATTTTTTTACTATTCCTAATTGAAATTTTCCTTTATTCTAACTATATTATGAAAAATTGAACCAAAACGCATTGAAGTTTTTAGTTTTGTAGAACTAAAATAGTAAAAAGTATAAATAAGAACAGTGAAGGAAGTGTAAAAAGGGCATACAAAAGCAAACAAACACAAATACTATATCCAATATTCTTCAAAGCAGGGCACACCGAACTAGCTAGTCTCGCCGCCTTTTTCTTTATCGTGCGCTCAGCAGGCCCAGCTGGATTCATGCTTTGGTGAACACGAAGCATAAACGCCTGCTGCGAAAACGTCACCAACGCTCTCCTTTTTTTCATAACGGCACGAAATTCACAGAGAATGTAAAGAAAGACTTGCTTGACAAAAAGAGCTTCTCCGCAAGTTAACGCGACTCCTATTGGCTGAGTTGGTCACTTGTAAATTCGTGTAAAATCGATAGAAATAAGAGGCGAAGCCTTGAAAAAGAAAGGCTATCACTCCTCGCATTTTAAATATTTCTCCACGAAAATTACAGAGAATAAAATATAGGGTTTCCTTGATCGAATGAGCCATAGCTGAGATCTCTACCATTACGCATTGCGGAGAAATCGTTTTTTAGATTTGCACCCATTTATGTACAGGCGGGATACCATGTTTTCCCACCAA
>CH002076.1:632335-648888 GCA_000149265.1 Ciona savignyi | reverse complement strand
GCTTCATTGTCTGTGGTTTTTACTTTTAGCTAAACAAAAGAGTAAAATAACGGCCCAAGGAACTCCCTGTTGTATGCAACTTCCTGGGGGATTTCCTTCGTATATATATATCATGTCATGATAAAGATCCTACTTGTTTTATCTCGTGTACCGGTAAAATTTACTTCTAAAACCTGTCTCAAAAATAGACCCTTCCCTTGAATTGTGCGAAAAAAAACAATAAGTTACTGAATAAAAATTAACTCGAGTGATTAAGTTCCACCATATTCTGTGCTTGGATTTGTATTGGTGGGCAAACGGCAGTAGCACCAGTTTTGGTATTGTAATAACTAATAATGTAAAAAAGTTTCTTAGCTCACTGGTAAAATGCCGTCTCTGGTTACATCAAGGCCATATGCACGTAGCCAATCTTCAGTTGTTAGGTGATCACAGTTTAAGCGGAACGGCCAGTTAATATATTTAATTGATCGACCTTTGCTTGGGACTATAGTGCAGTTACTTACACCTGGATAAAAAACAACAAAATTATGGTCTGAAAAAATTTTACATTAAAACAATTTGTAAGGTAGCAACTGAATTATCCATGGCAGTTCCTAGCTGTTGAAGTTTTTTTCTATGGCCTGCATTCCCAGTCCTGGGGCGTCCATGGACCCGCCAATACTATTGTATTGTAAGGTAACAACTATATATGATATTTGATACCATGATAAAGGTTTTTTCAGGATTAGTTCATTTCCAACATTTGATTTTAACAACTATTTAAAAGGAAAAAATAATTCTTACCTTGAACAGGTACAAGAATTGTAGCCGAAATTTCACAGAAGTAACCAAGTGTAAAGATTAAAATTAGACAATACAGGTAATTAGAAACATGCATTTCTGCATGTGTAAAGCCTTACTATATAAACTGCTAAATATAAAACAATATTAATTTTTCACATCGCACAGCCAGTCAACACTAAAAAGAGGAAAAGCGGGAAGGAGGGAAACTGCTCACTAAAACTATGGAAACTAATTCTAACCCTGCCCTAAACACTAATCTTAACCCCAGAACTAGCCCTAATTCCAACCCCATGTTTAAAACTAACTCTTACGCCCTAATCTTTATTTTAGTTTGCAGTTTCCCTCCTTTCCACGTTCCCTCCTATTAGTTGCTTCCCACACAGCCTGTGGTAACAGAAAATGTAAAATATGCTTGTTTACAGAAAAGTATAACACGAAGACCCTAGCCATTTGTCCAAAAGACCACATACTAGTACAGTAGTATGTTACATGATGTGTTTAGTGTGATACAGTAGAGCCTGTTTACTTTTGATCACCTAAATAAACAGTATTGGTTTCAAGATTTCCCATATCTTGCCTATATATGTACACACTTCAGCTCTTTAGCCTTGTATATAAATATATATCTTTATCTTGACCTCTTTGTATTAAAGTTTTTAATAAAGCAATCATAGTTCAAAACAGTGTTTTATGGCTACATAGCCATTATTACATTGTTTTGTGGATGATATATAATCTAATATATATACGTTCCAGGTCTGTAATTAAAACAATCTCTTACAAAACATTATAATTGAGCTAACCACATACACATGTGTGGACAAACAATCTAATAGAAAACTATAAGCATGTTATCGAATCAGACTTCTACTGAAACGACCATAATGAAAAAGGCACTGAAAAGTCGACTTAAATTTCCAGCTGAAAATGGAAACCCCCTGATGTCAGGCGTAAGTGCGGTTGGAAATAACGTTTAATAACGCATAGCTTTAGGCTACTTATATAATCTTACAGTCTTACACTTCTTATCGATTTACTAAAAATCACTCGTGAACAAAAAACGGTATGGGCTAGTTTAAATATTAAATATTTAGGCTAAAATGTTGCTAAACTTGTACACACATGAAATTCTGCTGTTACACTAATCAGAAAAGTACTTCGGGCAGTTTTAAAAACAACTCCAACCTTTAGCCCATTTTACTAAACAAAGTGAATACAGCAGTTTGAATTTAGAAATAAAATTGATATCATCACACAGATAGAAACTACGTCACAATTCTTATACTGGTATGTAGCTGTAAGAGTAATGGAAAGAGAAAACGGGAGAGAGAGAGAAGAGAGAGAGGGGGAGAGATTAGAGAAAGGAAAAGCGAAAACATGACGTCTGTAGGGGTTTTTTCTTATTCAAATTTATATCGGACAGTTTCTACCCATTTTGACTGGTCACATTGTACGAAAAACAAGTTGTCTCTTGTTTATATATCTCCGCTCTAATGACGTTTTATGAAAGAGTATACAAATCGGTTTAGTGAAAGTCGCATTACAAGAAGCGTGGTGTGTAATGTACCGGTCACGTGATCAACTTGAACTTAAACGATAAACCAAAGTAACATTAAACAAAATTTAATGTTGTCTTACAAAGTACCACATTGTGACCACAAGGCTACGTAATTAACACTTGTTTATTTTAATAACCGTTTGGAAAATGTATATAATCTTAATATATATTTCAGTCAAAAGAAATATAGGCAAATGAGATAGCGATTTTGAGAGTTATTTGTACTAACCGTGCCGGAGAGAGAGTGTTAACCACTTTTTAACAATGACTATTTTTAAAACCCATTTTGACTGTCCGCTATATGTTTTATGTCGAAACAATTTCCTGATTATCTAATCACTCTTGGTATATAACTTATACAAAGTGTATAACGTTTGTTTCTGAATACAGACACCATCAATGGTTTCCCGACTTACCAACATTCAAACTTTATATTCATTTCTAAACGAAGTTCACACGTTGGTACAAGACAACTCCAATAAAAACGAAGAAGGATGCTAACTTCTCTAAAATGCTTAACTATTTTTTAACATCGGAAGTAAAAAAATACAAAATACATTTTTGATGTAGACTTCGAATCGTTTTTTGTTGGAAAAACTGTCAAAAATATATTTCAAAAAATTATTTCGGTTGATTCCAATATTTTTAAGCAAAGATAAATTTCTCATTATCTGCTGCGCAAGGACCAGTTAAAACGATTTAGCACTTGCGCATAGATGGGGTGCGAAGGTTCTTGTCTGCTGGCACTTTGTCAATGCGGTAATTTTTAGTGTAGTTGTTTTGACAGAATGTGCTAAAATATAAGGAACAATATTCAACTTGGTCAAAACATAATTCTTACAAGTTTTCCAGCGGAGATAATCGTTTTAAACTACAATTGGAGGAATAGTATTTTATTTCAACTCATTAATCCACTGGGTTTTGGGCTGGGTAAGAATCTTAGGGGACATAACCGATTTATCCAGCTGCTGGTCAACAAATTTTCGGTTAAAAATAACGCTATACTATTTAAAGATCTCTATACGGACACATTTGTTAGACAACCTCACCATGTCAACACATTTAAGAGACAGCTTTACGATGTCACAATAATTAATACCCAAGATTTGTTTACATTTTGGAGCGGCATGTGTTAAACTGTGGATCAGAATAGTTGTGTAGCAGCGCGATAGTTAGACAGCAGAGTAAAACCAGGTGGTAAGTAGAGGTCAGGTAACTAATACATGCAACACGTATCACGTATAAAAGCACACCACACAGGGCATAGGCCACATTGTGTAGGGTAAAAGTAGATAAAGTTGGATAATCGGTCACAGACACATGTCCGGTTAAGTGAGTCGCCTTCTAACCGAAACGAAACTGGTCGCTAGCTAGTCAGTTGTGTCCTTGGGCAAGGCACTTTACGGATTTTGCCTGAACCCAGCGGATTAATGGGTTTTACCAAATTAAAGGAAAGTGTCTATCAAATACAACACACTGCAATAGCTCCGGTAACCCGACGATGGGCGCGAGGTGATCTGACGATTGACCGTGTGATAACACCCTTGGTTTTCCCATTCACGAGGATACACATGAATATCCTATCCTAACCTACCTCCCTTATAATGGCCCACTTTTACAATTCCTTGTATCTCAGTAAAAAGAATTCTTGGTTAACATACATAATATTATCTATATCTAAGCTTATTCTTCTAATATCCGAACCCATTCTTAAATTCCCTCTTACTATCACACCACTAGTATATTTTACCTTTTGTTCTACCACTCTTTTTCTAACTTGATTTGTTTTATTCTTTGTGGTCTTTGTTGTATCACCTCAATCTTTTAATGTAACACCTGCAATAGATGTTATTTTTTATTTTTATTTTTTAATACACCACTTTATTTTTGTCCACATGATTACTCACCAATTCGTTCCACCATATTACACTGCAGGCTGTAACTGTTACATGGTAAGCCGATGGCAATAATATTTTGAAGTGGATTTTTTGTTGATTTAAATTTGGCCGGCCCTAACAGTTACCTTGTATCTAGAATGCTCCACATCCAACCACCACTAATGTAGCGCACTAGCTCACCTGCACCCGCATGTATCACTTACAAGTAAAACCCTTTTTCTTTCTCTTTCTTTTACTATTGTTTTATTTAAGAACCCTACTGTCCAGATTTTCTATTTTTTCAGAGCATTGGGAGATCTAGTGACGTTAGGAGGCTCTTCTGTTGTTGTGGCGTCACTATAAATCATCATCTCAAGAATTTATCTTTCCGGAACTTGCTGCATAGTTTATTCATTTTTCATTTTTATTTAATATTAGTTTTGTCAGTTAGGCAGTCTTTGCCTACTTATTGTTTGTACTATGCATAATTGTTATGCATACTTAAAGTGCAATATTGTTTTGCACAAAATATGTTTTTCTACATAATTTAAATTATTTATAAAGTGCAATATTGTTTTGCATAATAATGTTTTTTCTAATTAATTTTAATTATTTATTTATGTATTTCATTTTTAATTAATATACTTTTAAATGCCTTAGTAAGTGTTGCACTTGAAACTTTTCAGTGGAATTTCATTTTTGGGGTTTTTCTTTTTCCACTGTGGCCCACACTTTCCGGGCCACCCCTTCTCCTAAAGCCGACTTCCCCATTGCACGGGTCGCTTTACCGCACACTTTTCTTCGAGGCTTAGTGCAATTTTTATTTTATAAACAATTATTTAATTATTTTTAATATTTTTTATTTTTTTTAATTGGGTTTAGCGGGCCACGTCAAATTATACAGAATTTTAATAGTCTATTTCTTTTTTTAAACGTGTTCTAACGACTGTCGTTTTGCCGTTTTTTCCCGTTTTCCAAACTTTTACTGATAGTCCCGCTTCGTGTTTTCATCGTGGAAACAAAAAATAAACTAAACTAAAAACTAACTAACTATACCCTATCCAGTAAAAGCGGGTATTTTGAGTTCTTTAATATTATAGTTTTTCCCCGTTTAGATATATAGCATTTGTAACAAAAAAACAAATATTAAACACCAGTAAGAATTAGATTCGTCATGTGGACTTTAGATACTTAACAATTGCTCTCTAGACCTTGTTGAAAATGTCAGTTGAATGAAACCAAAATATTAAAATTTGTCACCTACTTAAAAGTACGGTAAATAATTAAAATTTAAAATCATTATTAAAAACATAATGTCCCTTTGTCCATAAATATGAATCTTCTACAAAATGTACTTTTTGTTTTGCAACGACTCCCAGCGATTGTGAACCATTGTGGTTCAATACACGATCCCCCACGATATAGGATCCAGATAATAACAGATAACTCGGGATATTTTACAATAGTTTTTTTTTTACTTTTGAAAATGTTGGACAGAATAATTAAATTTGACTAATTAATGTAATATACCTTTAAACAGATAGTAAATATTCACATATTACCATAATCATTCTTCTGTGTTGTGTAAGAAGAACAAAAGTTAAACTAAAATAGTCACAATTAGTTAGATTTTGCTTTGTTTTTTATGTGGTGTCTATAAATTACATTCTAATTAACAACTTCTGTTTTTTTTAAAAACGTTGAGCTACTTTGTGATATACAACGAATAATCCACTCTTTTTTTATTAATAGGGGAAGGTGAACGGGCAACAACACAAATTCAGCAATAAATTTTAATCTGGAATGGTAGTCCATTTACGGTGAAGAGATTCCAGTTTGTTTAATTTTTTGGCTATTATCAGTTCTTTCTTTTTTTCTAAGGGCTTTCACTTCACTGAATGAGTGAATCATGGGCACTGTGTCGGCTGTTTTCCTTTTGTATATATAGAATCTTGCACGAATAAAATACAGTTGTTTACACAATTGTAAATAATGCCAAAGATATAATTTGTGGAGTCCAGGCTGCATGGTCTACGAAATGCCGCGAATAACTAGTTTTCGACATTATTCCAATAAACATTGATTTTGGGGCAAAAAATAAAATTGGGTTAAGGTTTCTGGTTCGATCTTGCAAAATCCGCATCGATTATTGTCCTTGAATCCAACACGATGCAATTTATCATTGACACCATCACAAGCTCTGTTATTTAGTTTAATTTAAAAAGAGCAATACCGAGTTTCTTAAGTGCACAAATAATTGTTACAGTAAATTTTCCCAAGTTCTCGAGCGGACCCAGTTTTCCTGCTGTTTTATGGAGGTTGTTGCGCTAGCTGCGATAACATCGTTATATGGTGATTTCGTTGTTTTGTAACCTTTTAACTTTTCGACCAAGTCAAACTAGTTGGTGGAAGAATCGGCCTTACTTGGTTTTTGTGGATCGCCTTGATTTCAAGCTTCCGGCACGGCATGGATTATTTTGTTAAATTCAGTAAAATTGGTATCGGTTATTGAAAAAGCTTCCCGTAATTCATTAAAACTCAATATCCTTGGTGTTATTAATTTGTGAGTAGTTCTCTGCCAAATCCACAATGAAGAATGTTCTATAGATTTGATATTAGGGTTCAACCAGAGGTAGCGAGAGTCCTTTATACGACCAAGGCGAGTTCTTCTGGAGTATACAGGTCTAACAGCTAGCACTATATGGTCCGAAGCACGCGCAAGGGGAATAGCCGGATGATGTTGTCTGTCGTTTCCCATAACCTCGACTGCAGCGTTGCTACTAATTCCACTTAACTAAAGTACACATTTTCAACGTCTTTCCAGACTGCGTGGTGGTCTGAGTCTAGTAAGTGTTTCCCCTATTTTGCTTGCAATTCCAAAATATAGGCGTCAATATCAAGCATGTTTTCCCCTCCCTCACCAGTGTCTCTACATAGCGTGGTTCTCTTGATGCGTTCCCATTTCGACCCACATATGAAATAAAAAAAAACTTTGTTTAAGTTTTTTAAGAAGTCTTTAGGTAGCGACGTAGGTATTACACTTAGTTTGTACATCAGATTCGGTATAACTACAAGGATTTAGTAGCGTCAAGGTTCGAGAGGACCAGAGATAATTACTAGCGTTTTGATTTTGTTTACAGGTTCCGTCATATTAATATTAAAAAGATCTCGACTGTTGTTATTGCCATCAACAGGAACTACAATGTTAAGATATTTTATGTCGTCAGTGGGCCACAACAACCCTTTATTTAAAAGGGGTTTTGAATCACTTGACCGTTTACTGCCAATGTAAAAAGCGTTAGATTTCTGAAAGTTTTTTACGCAGCCGAACATTTTTCCGTAGGCTAGTTTTCCCGGATTTTATAAGCAAACTTATAAAGCTTTTAACCTCTCCGTCCAGCGCTATCATAGTATTTTCCCACAACATGAAAATCCTTACTGAACAGTCCACTCTTTTTTCTTTTCTTTTTTTTACCGAGCCAAGTTTCGAACCCATGATGGGCTCGTCACTAAGACAGTTTTTTGTATAAGAGTTGGTATATGGTCGCGTCAACCATTTTGCTACACGACCGTACCTGAACAATCCACTCGGTCATTCGAATTAACATAATTTACGCAAGCGACCTCATGTGGGCAAAAGCTCTAGCTTTCAAGCTGTCGACCGAACGTCCGCTCAAGCCACAGCGGATGAACTCGGGTGGGTCCATGGTAGCACCAGAACCAGGATTGTCATTGACTGCAGAGAGATTTCCCGGATCCGGCGGAGGCAACACTCAGGTTTGCCAGTATCCAGAGAACACTTAGTAGCTTCCTAATCGGGTTATTGAGAGATCAGTTATAAACTCAGAAGTTTTTTCCTTCTGCAAATGCTGGACAGTTGTAAACATAATGCAAAGGATTGTTTTAAGCCACTTGTTAAAAAAATATCTTTAATAAAGAAAATATTCGTAGTTATCTTGAAAGAAACTCTCCCATTGTACGCGCATGCATAGTAATGATGTTCGAGCGAACAGGACCCAAAAAGACTGGATTCGATTATAAGCTTTTAACCATATTTATAAGCTCCACCCCCCGGAGAATTAAAGTCGGATAGCGCCTTTCTTTTTCAGTCGAAGGTTTACAGATTCGAAACCGGCCGCTAGCTGATCGGTTTAGTGCCTTTGGGCAGGCAACTTAACAGACATTGCCTACACCAGTGAATTGACACACTATAAAAACCCCGGTACCCCAGCGGTGGGCGCGGAGGTGATCTGACGATTGCCCGTGTGGTAACTTCCCTTGCGTATTCTCAACTAAGGGGATAAACAAAAATATCCTATCATAATTGTTAGGAAACTGAAAAGATTATATCGTCATAAGTATACACTGAAGGTATTTTAGAACACACAGGGTACTTTGGCGGGGTCAACACTTTCAAAGGGCTTCACTAAAATCTGCAGATCAGAGGGGTCGGGACAACACACTATAAATCACAGGAGGGACAAAGTATTTTAGTCACTTACATAGCTGGGCGGATTAATACCTCGTCCCGTATATGATTTACCCCGTTCCGCTCATATTGCTGACTTGTATTTTGTAGTTTCACATAATGTATTTTGTTCGTTTTTTTATATTTCTACCTGTCCTAACCACACTCTTGGTAAAGGTGTTTAGTCAGTCGAACATCCTTAAAAGGATTTTATAATTCGGATTAAAATATACATCCGATCAGCGTCAAACCAAAAATTTTAAGAAACATGCGCAGATTTTCTCTGATTGTCCCATTGTCTCGATACTACAACTTACAATTGGCTTCATACTTTAACATTTAATACTGATAAGAAATTATTGTTCATTCATGGGATAGATACATTGATTTTGTTATTTATCGTGCTATTTTGTGTGAATAAACCAAACACAAGTACATGTAAACCTGCAACAAACTAATAAACTTCGTGTTTATTTAGTTTTTTTATTACCCTTTTCCAAAAACGGGTTGTTCTATTCTGTAACGAAAGGACGTATCTTTTTGCTTTTTGAATCCAGTTTAATTTAAATATTGTATTTTAACCAACATACATATTTTACGAAGAGCTATCCAAGCTATGATTAGTTTTATACCGACTTGGGACCCGAAGGTCGAATAAGCGGAACATTTTATATCGAACTTGTTTTATTCACATATTAGTATGTTAACCGAGGAATCAACAATATGGGATTAGGCATCGCGGGTCAATTTGCATTGGTTTACAACGGGAAACCACGAAAGTTAAATAATGGGAGTTTAATTGTACAAAATTAGTTCAATTTCCGAACAAACCCACGTACCTTATGATTCAGACTATTCACCCAAGTCTTAGCTTAATCGGACGGTCCACTGTGGTTACATGACTCATAACTAAATTGCCGTTTCTTTATGGTCGTCTTGCGGCATTGAAATAAGTTTAAATCCTCTGAAATATAAAATACATTTTGCCGCAGGCAAGGCAGCAGGATTATTTAAAACGCAGGTTTTAATATCGATTCAAGTCTGAACCAAACTGTCTTAAGCGCAGCATACTAACAGGGTCGGACGCATTTGTATAAACGTAAAACTAGTTTATTGAATTTTGACAGATTTTAGGTATTATTCTGTCTAATGGGTTGACGTGCTTTCCGGTAAAGGTAATTTCACAAAAGTTTAACGTATATATTTGTGCTGAGAAAAGCAAAAAAATGAGCTCGGAGTTTTGCTAAACAGACTTGTTTTGTTGTGAGGTGAATTGCATTATACGATTACATCTGAATGAGTATTGTTGACAAATAATGGATGTACATGTGCAGACTAATTTCCTTTCCATGTTAGGCTATCCATGAAACTGAATTCTGAAACAATCAAATACAGTATGTTCTATTAGAAAAAAAGGCATCAACAAATTTCCTCGTAGAATAACGTCGTCTTATGAGGAAAACACAATGTAATCCCGAAGTTTATGAGAAATAAAATCTCTCGAAGTACGTTAACTAATTTAAGGCGTTTCAACGCAGGTTTATAGCATTTCAGGGTGTATGCCTAGTACTGCTTGCCGCCAAGAAATGCTGACAGACAGGTATCAAAAGCACTCCTCGGTTATAGTGGCTTGTAAAGATAGCACAAGTCACACTGTGAATAAACATTTTAGTGTACAGCCAGTATTATTTGTTCATAGCTTTTCTAGTTGTGGAAATTCGTTATTATCGTAATTGATCAAAAAGATAGCCGAGAAAGTAGTGTGATCTTAGATAAACAATAAGGGTGAATCATTAATATACTTATACGGATATCCTAATTCAGGATTGCGGTTTTTGAAATGTAAACAACTACGATTTTGCACTTATGCAGTCTAGACATAAGAAGACACGAACTAATAGCATACGAAATAGAAACGTTATAAGTTGTAGACGGGATATATCCACGACAGTCAGCACGTTCTTACGTTATACACAATCGCTCTTTGATTATCGATGTTCAACATCTGTTTTGCATATTGTGATGCAGAAGATCTCAATAAGTGCTGCAGTAAGTTAGTAGGAACAGCCATATCAAGTTAGTTTATCGTAAATACAGACGGTCAAACGCTTATGTAGACGGGCGACACGACGGTCCTATTGATTAAAGTTTCTATGCACAGCCAACAGTTCGATTCATGTAAGATTGATTATACCAGCAATGCCAGGAACGCTAAGTTGTAATATAACCCAGGTGGATTTGTGTTGCTGCATTAAAGTACCAGCTCGAGCCATTTCAACGGGATAATATAAGCTACGATGTTCCAATTCGATTACAGAATTAGCAACCAGAAGGCGTAATATAAATGACAGATAATAGCTATAAACGTGTACGCATTTTATTTACTGGTATTCTCACAAGTGAGTATGCACGGCTTCAGGAACTTTAGTCATTGTTTACATCCGTGCATTTTGCTGTACCACGACATTAAGGCAATATATTCCTTATTAAGTTTGCGATACTGAAACAAACTAAATTGGCAGTGTGCGATTTAAGCCGTGCGGGCTGCAATTAACCTGACGGCTCAGGAAATCGCCTTTATAATTATTATTGCTTAGCAGTATGTCGCATAACGATCGTTAGTTTGTCTATTATTCTTGTTTATGGCACTGAAATGGAGTTTCACACGTACTTCCTAGTAGGCAGATCGTTGGCGTTTTACCTGCCTACACAGGGGAAACGGGCTTATTTTTTACTCTAATTTAATAATTCAGTTGACATAAATATTAATTGTAAAGAAGTATCTTACTGGTTCTATCTACCATGCTAACAATAAGGTATTTATAATGATTACTCATTTCTTTGTTTTAGTTTGTTTTAATAAAGAAACAATAGGAGTTAGTCATAAACAAAATTAGAGAGCTACTGTTATTACCGGTGACAACAACAAAATTGTATCAGTTTACTTTATGCGTTGGTTCTGTGCTAAGAACGAAGAATACATACATATTAAACTGAAATAGCCCTATTTATATATTGTAAACCAACAAGGTGAATTATTGCGTTTAACCCCTTAATTTATATGTATATGCAAAACAACATAAAGAAAACAACAATAAAGAAGTTATACTATGCAGTTATAAAAGGAAAATGTACATTAAACCTATATGCTGCAAGAAGGAGCCAGTCTTCCGCGAAACTCGCGAGGCAAGGTAGAAAATGTTAAAAAATGAAACAGTGATGATTGATTAACGGCACATTTCACGGGCATATACGCGGAGTTATGTCAAATTTGTTAAATAACATTGGTTTGAGAGATAGTGTAGAAAGCTAACTAACTTCCCCTAAATTAAACTAATAAAAGTAAATAATTAATGCCAAGACCATTAATGTATAGTCAGCTCAGTTACATTATACCGCCAACGCCCTTGATTTCTTAGAACGGATGAGTAACACAACGAGTTTTGCAGCTTTGTTCGGTGATCCCAGCTTGCGATTATACCTCAGGAAGCGGTGTTTGTTATGCTTTCGTATCGCCTTTCGTCAAATTGCCTTGTGGCCAAGGCGCACAAACGTTTCTTGCTTGTACGGTTATCTGAAATAAGATGTGGCTTTACACGTCGTGACTTGGAACCTGAGATATGTAAATCTCTATGAGCGAAATTTCGATCGTGTTACATGGTGCGCTCATATTTTAGATTTAACATGGCACGGATTATAAACTCCCAAGGTATCGCTTGTATGTAAAACGTGTATACAAACGGCATTTGATGTACGTTATAACAGCAAAGACAGCGCGTGCATTCCATGCAAAAAAACAAACGCCAATTCTATAGCTGACGCAGTTTTTAATGTAGACTTATTTGCGCGATACAACTTCCAAGCAAGACATTTCTTGTCATCAGTCAACGGCTCTTCACGATACCAGCATAACGCGATTACGTATTATAACCCAAGGGAGTAACTGTGCATCTTTTCTTTGTCTAAATCTTATTGGTACAAGATACAAGATAACAAAGTCGCTTGATTAGATGCAAAGGAAACCGAAGCAGGACACACTATCCCGTATATGCAAATATATGTGTTGTTATCTGATCGATATCGTCGACCCAGTTGTAATCTAACAGTACAAAAGTATTTGCATGATAATTCTATAGTTTTTTGTTTGCAAACATTTATTTAAATGAAACGCCTATAATTACAATGATTATTAAACTTCAGAATTTCAGTAAAGTAGGCTATTAGTCGTTAGTAAACGTTGTTAAGTGGAAAAGGGGCTGAGAACATATAAATAAATACCCCTATAGATAAGCGTTTAATATCATTTTCTTATAATATGTATGGGAAAGGGCTCATGTTGGAAATGTGACCGCATAAAACCTAAGAGCAACCAAGCGCTCGGTCACAATTGGTCAATTTTGACAATTACATTCTGCCTAAACAACCTGATGGCTGGAAATGAGTCCGATTGTTTGCCATTTTAACGTCATAAAATAATGTCAGTTGATGTATACCGTAGATTGAATACATCCTCGTCAGATCGATACGAAAGATGGTGTAAATTCCGCTTTTGCAGCGATTAGGATTGATTTAACGTGTAAATTTGATGATGTTAGGTTTGTTAGTTTGGTGGACTGCGGCCGAGGTAGTCTATGGAATTGCCACGGTTCAAAAGGGTAAGTACAATATTTTTGTCAGTTTGTTCTGTTAGTTATAAAGTATCTCATTTTTAACCTTACCGTAAGTTTAACGATTGTAGATACTATAGGACCCTCTCGAAAAAAAGGGAATTTTTCTTTATTGTCCGATTTTTTGTTTAAACGCTTTAGCATGGATGTCTTGTTTGTGCGAAATCATCTACAAGGAGTTATTCAATCGAAATAAAACTTTCAGATATGTTAGCTATCGTGAACTGGATGTTATAACCGAAAATTAGGGTCTTACCCCGCATGAAATTGAACTAACATTTTTAGATGTGGTATAGCTAACATGACCGTGATGTACCAAAACTCAACATTTAGGGTTACTCAAGAGGAGGACTTTCACTCGCGAAATCTATATAAACCTGTTTTAGATTTCTTTTTAGATTTTGTAGCGATTACAGCGAAAATCATAATTGCGCGTTTTTAAATTACTTGTTAACTGAATATAGATATTGAGTTCAATTTTGTAACTCAGGGACCCATCAGTTTATGCCCGTAGAAAGAAAATTGTAATAATATTGGGGTAAAAAGTTCGGCAAAGTAATAAAGCATGGTCTAGACTTTACCACGAATCCAGAGGATATGCATTTTAACTTATCAGAGTATAGACTTTATTACCACCAATCGAGAGGATATGTATTTTAACTTAACAGGCTAAAAAAGTTTGGGTTGTTAACACAGGGACCTATTCATTTAGCATAAACAATGGCGTATGTAAAATATAGCGATTGTGGTTGGGAACTCTGCTTGCACAGTGTTCAACGAACAATGCGGTTTTACAAATGGTCTTGGTTAGCACGCGCTGTGGTTTATGTCAAGGAATGTGTATTTAAGTCAAGGAATGTGTATAAGGGTATAGGCATGCTTTAAAGCACCAAACAGTTTTTAAACGTCCTGTTGATAAATTCGTGTATACCACGTGCGTTGGTGGATTGACTCTAACGAATTAGGTGTGTTTATGAGCAAGTAACTTAGCTGGCGTTAACGAAACCAAGTAGTTTAATAAGTTAAACTAAAACAGAAGAAACTTCATCGATAACACACTCAAATAGCTTCAGTAAACCGGTGTGGACATGATGTAGTTTGACATGTTCCCGTGTTTAATTGCCATATGCGTTTTTACATTGGGATAAAGTTGTCTCTTTGCAAACTGACTTAATCACAGTAAAGACGCAAATCTTACTTAATCTTAAATTGTTTTGATATTCTCATTTGTTTCTTATATTTTTGCAACTACCCGAAAATAAATATACTTTTTTGCTAGAGTATGTAAAACTAATATATTTTTACTTTTATTTTAGTGTGGTTATTATACTATATTGATATGTGCGATTAAACCTTGCTGGTTATATGCAGGCTCGTTAAGCAATTGCACGGTCGCAAAAGAACTGAGCGAATTGGCATTTGTTGGCTGGCCGCACAGGTTTTCCTGCAAAGCCCTTATCGACGAAATTGAAGGTTTAAGTGGATCCGACTATGCTGATTATGGTGATGATATTAGCGTTCAGGTTGGTCATGTAACTACACACCAGTACTGCCTATATCTTCTGGAGCCTTAGCTTTTCAAAAAGCCGAATTGCATAAGAAAAGTTCTATTTTTTAAGAAGTTAGTTGACCGATGAAAGATATTATAAAGTTCGTTTCAGAAGCTCTCAGATTTACCACCCATATCCCATTAAATTTGCATATTGGTCTGTAGGTTCTCACAACATATTGTATATTCTATAGGCCTACTTGACTTATAAGTATTAATTATGAGTCCCTGAGCACACATGTACTTTAAACCGTTTACCAAGAAATCACCAAAAAAATCAATGGTTTATTTTATAGCATAAAAACAAGAAGAAAAAGACAAATTACGTTAAACTTTTAAAAGGTTTTAGTCTGTAAGTATTGTTTTTTCTGTGGCAAATATAGATTAAACCCACAAGGTGAATTCCCGACATGGCCAATATTGTAGAAGCGACCGCCGTTTGCCGGAATATTGTCAGCAATAAAAGATTTCCGCGTTGTGGGTTTATTTTTAGCGGTTCTGTGGGGAATTCCCCTGAGGTTATGTACAACAATTATAATATGCACATCTAGACCAAGTATAATTTGATCTGTAAGTCTTTCAGGACTGATATGCATTCCTGTCAAGTTTTATAAAAGAGCGAAATTTGGAAAAAAACTTCCAAAAGGGACCCATAATTACCATAAATATACAAGTTTAATATTTTACAATAAGTTGTGTATGTGTCACTGTCTAAAATTTAGATTATATTAATATAGGTTATATATACAGCTGAACTACAAATATCATCATACGTTTTTGGTTTTTTTTTTCTAATTTAAAGGTGAAGTTTGGAAACAGTCTAGTAGTACTTTAATATCCTACTGTAAAAGGTAAAAGTCAATCCTTCAGCGAAATAATTTCCTAAACGTTTAATTTATAGTGCTCCATATACGATTTGGACCAAGGCATCTTACTCTTCAATGACACACAATCGTATTCGTACGACGATTTTTATAACCCCTTTAATCAATTGGGTTTCACCACACATGACTTGTCGTTGGAAGATTCATCCAATTACCAAGTAGTTTTTATGGTAAGAGCAGCTAAAAAGTCAACTTTTAACCAGTCATTTTGGCATTTTTTTCGTCACAAGTTGTTTTGATTTTGTTTTTAAATTTAGATTGAAATCAAATGATAAACAGCAACATTTACTTTGACTGTATCACTTTATTTGTGAACAACTTGCACAACGAAAATGATGAATTATATAACTAAAAAGAATACTTGTTCGGTCGGTTAACTTAATTATAAGTGTCGGCTGTCCGCTGGCAGTCGAAAGGTTGTGGGATCGTAACCGGCAGTTAGCTCAGTGGTAGTGTGATTGGGCAAGGGACTTAGTGGACATCGCCTGTACATTACAATGACTCCGGTAAACCGGTGGGTACAAGGTAATCCAATTATTGCCTGTGTGAAATTAATATCTCCCCGCGTTTAAAATTTATGAAAATAAAACATGAATATCCCATCCTTATGCAAATACTGTATATATATATATATATACGCCTATGTACATAATACGAAAAAAGACCAACCATCTTTATTATAGATAGAAGCGTGAAAGCGTTTTCATTCTGAATGTGCACATTTTTAGCGTATCTTCAATTAATTTAAACTATCATTATCACAGACA